>JAOWBF010000001.1:10019025-10030374 GCA_028566175.1 Vinca major
AGGCAAAAGTGCAAATTTATAGAAAAAAGAATTGACTTTTTGGTATACGTGTATTGTATTCATTGGCTTGAATGTAAGTTTTAAACTTACTCACCTCTCAAAATAAAATTTCTCCAATTTCACAGTTAGAATTTTTATTTTGGTCTTTATAATTACTCCCACCCTAAATAGTATTGGTCAACCATCACACACCACAACTATAGTGTTTCATGTCTTAAATTCAGCACGAACTAATGACTATTTATGCTCCAACCCAAAAAGGAAAAAAAAAAAAAAAAACCCAATTTGTAAGTCGTAAAATGTGTAAGGACGAAATCTACTATTTTGCCAAAAGAAAAACAGCATGAGCTCCTTCTTTCTCTCCTGAAATGACACACACAAATGGCACCTCTTCACACAAAACAGACATTCAGACAAGCAGAGGCACCAGCCATTTCATCCTCATTTTCAATCTAACCTAAATCATGGAACCCTGATCACAATTCCCTCCTTCTTCACCTTCAATGAGTGAGAAATTTACGTTTTTTGTTACATAATTTTTGAAGAATTTGAAAGGAAAAAAAAAATTACATCGAGAAAATGTCATCATCAGCATCAAATTCTCAAACATTATTCATAACTTCACTAATTATCCTATGGTACTCTTCAAACATTGGAGTCCTTCTCCTTAACAAATTCTTGCTTTCCAATTATGGTTTTGCATTCCCAATTTTCCTCACAATGTGTCATATGTCAGCTTGTGCTATCCTCAGCTACATCTCCATTGTTTTAATGAAAGTAGTCCCTTATCAGAGGATCAAATCAAGGTCCCAATTCTTTAGAATTGCAACTCTCAGTGTTGTTTTTTGTGGATCTGTTGTTGGTGGGAATATTTCTCTTAGGTATTTACCTGTTTCTTTCAATCAAGCTGTTGGTGCAACGACTCCATTCTTCACTGCCCTTTTTGCTTATCTCATGACCTTCAAGAGAGAAGCTTGGATTACCTATGCTTGTTTGGTTCCTGTTGTGGGTGGTGTTGTAATTGCAAGTGGGGTATGTTTTTTTATTTTCCTTTTTGTTCTTGATTTGATGAGATCCCTTTTGAAATATTCCATTTTATTTTTTCTGGGGTTTTTTCCTCGCCTTGATTCTGAAATTTTGCTACATTGTTGTTTGGAACATTATTTTGTGGAAAGGTTGGTTTTTTTATTTGTGGTTTTCTTTTATTTGATTTAGTTTGATGCTGATCCCAGCTGAATTTTGGATATTTTGTAAATTTTGAAGATCAGATATGAGTTTCTTTACATTAGATGATATTTTAATAATTTGATTGTCATTCATTTGTTGTGTGTGGGGGCAATGGAAATGTTGGGCTGGAAATTCATTTTTCTTGAAATTCGGAAAAGCAACACCTTTTACATGTTTTTAAGGTTTGAATTTGAATCAAATTTGATATTTTCTTGCAATTTTATGTCCGTATGCATGTGACAGGGAGAAAGTGACCTTCTAAAAGTAGAAACGGGTTATTGATGCCAGCTAATTAAATATTATTTGAGTGTAAGTGTATGTTTAATTGAAGAAACTATTAAGTGAAACAAAAGAATGTACTGATGAGCTTATTCTCTAGGCATTGCAACCTCTGTGCCATTTCTTGATATCAACAACGGTTCTGTGTTTGGGGTATGGGGTGGGACGGGGGCGACTAGGTAAAGGATGTTTTTCGGGAAAGCAAAGAGTTTTCTTGATTTAACTATACAATATTATTCGTGTTCTCAGGGTGAACCAAGCTTCCATTTATATGGATTCATCATGTGCATAGGTGCAACTGCTGCAAGAGCCTTCAAATCTGTTCTTCAAGGGGTTCTACTTTCTTCAGAAGGGTACATACTTGGCTGTTTTCATCTTTCCGCTATCTTGTAATGTTAGCTTTCTTGAAAAACTGACATTCTTTGGTTAAGATGTTCGTTCCTCAATTCCTTTCGGTCCTGTATTTGGCAATGTTTCTTTTCTTTTCTTTATTTGAAACTCGTTTGCTTCACTTGGTTGAGTGAGGACTATGGTTGATATTCTTAACTTTAGAATATGCATTGAAACGAAAACAAATATATTAATAAATATTTGTTTGGATCCTTATTAGCTAATGGAACTTTCCTTCTTTGATTCAGGGAGAAGATGAACTCCATGAATTTGATGCTTTACATGTCCCCAATTGCTGTTCTAGTTTTATTGCCTGTTGCAGTCGTAATGGAACCAAATGTCTGGGAAGTCACAGTCGCGCTTGCAGTGAAACACAGATATATGTGGATACTTCTTCTCGTTAACTCAACAATGGCTTATGGAGCTAATCTATGCAACTTCTTAGTTACTAAGCACACGAGCGCCTTAACCCTCCAGGTTCATTCATCTCTTTCTCATATAGCATAAAGATGTTTTCCGCGTAGAGATTCAGGTTTTCCTGAACATTTTGCTTCGATATGGTGACAGGTTTTAGGCAATGCAAAAGGTGCAGTGGCTGTTGTAATCTCGATTCTTCTTTTCCGCAACCCTGTAACCTCTGTCGGAATTGCTGGCTATTCCATGACTGTTATGGGGGTGGTTGCTTATGGAGAAACTAAGCGCAGATTCAAATGACGTGCAGTTTCTTCGCATCAAAGAAACTTTCAGAATTTGATTCAAGATAGATTTGATTTAAATGTCGAGTATCTCAGAAAGTAGAGAGTCGGCGAAAGAGATTATATTCATTGTAATGTTGTAATTTTTCTATGCATACAAGATTTAGGTAATTGTATGTCGATGGACTCAAATATATAGAATACCATTCGTGTTCCTTCACTGGTTAACAATGGTGTTTTGTCTGTTCAAACAACTGTAAAGACCATGCGAGCCTATCTAAGTGATGTCAGTGAGGATGACGGACAGCGACCAAAGGTGCCCTTCTCAATTCTTGGTTTTGATATCTGAGAACGACTAATGTCACATGTTATGTAAACAAATTTATTAGGTCACCTTAAACAACAAAGTTCTAAATTTTCATTTCAAAGGCCAAACTTGGCATAAATAATCCATGACATATGAAAATTGAATTTCTGAGTAACAAAGTAAAACATGCATGTTTCTTCAAGGCAAAAGGAAAAACAAACAGAAACAAAAACCAAAAATATGAAGTCAGATGGAGAAGATCAAGAAGACATTTCCACCCTGGAAATCTTTTTTTCTTTTTTCTTTTTTATAATTTTACTTTATTGGGTATTTTCAGTTTTCAGAGTTTGCCAGCTCCAGAACCTGCTGAAATGTTCAAACTCTGAAACAGCAAAATCTTCCAAGGAACGTCATTCGAGAAAAATCTTTTGGAGAACATTCCCATAGCTTCTTTAGTCTATAAAATTGGCAAGAGTAGAAGGATTACCTTAACCTGATTTTCAGACATGAAGCGTGTAAAAGTGGAGAGATTAGCAGGTACCATATACTATTCTTACAAGCTTGGATCCAGCATACATTTGTAACCTATGTTTCTTCAAAAATGAACTTAAAACCTGGTAATCCTTAATCCTCTGACCTCCCCGATGCAGAAAATTTATTCAAAAAAACCACGCGAAATAAACAATTCTTGGGTTTCATATACATTGTTTCCTTTATCGCCTCATGCCAGTTCTTCACCACTCGGCAGAAGCTCATAACCATCATGGTTCTTGGCAGCCTTTCCAACAGGGATGAATTTCAAAATAACTCCAATAGGCAGACTCACAGCCCCGATTAAAACACTTAGTAACCACAGTTGCCAGCTTAGAGGAGTGGTGCTTGCAAAGGCGCCCAAGAATTCTACTATGATAACTTGAAATACCACTGTTGAACCTATGATGCTGACGAATATCCAGCTACTGAACATGTTACGGAAAATATTAATCTTCTCCATGTCACGGCTGTTTATTTCATTGAATACCTAAATGGAACAAAGAAAAGAACAGTTATCTGTCACTCTCATTCTTTCGGATTTCATAGATTTGACCAGAAAAAGAGAATGATATACCAGGAGCAAGAATATAAATATACACATAGCAATTGACTAATAAAGGCCGACTGCAAAGTAAATTTAAATATCGAGTACATACCTGACAGAAGACAAATGTGTTAAAGATGAAAGTATTTTGAATTGTTGTGGCATTTGAACCTTCAAGATTCAACAGTTGCTTCCCGAGAAAGTTGAAGACTAGGAGGACAGCCAGCTGATAAACACTCTGACCAGCGATGTTTCTCCACATCGTTGCTGTAATGAAACTTACATCTCTTCCTACTGGAGGCCTGTTCATCAGTCCTTCATGGGGTGGTTCTGTGGCCAATGCAAGTGCACCTAAAGTATCCATGATTAGGTTGACCCATAGCAACTGTACGGCAGTAAGAGGAGCAGACCCTGAGGTATTCAAAGAAAACATCAAGATTCCTTGCTTAGGAACATTGCAGGTCCGAGTAAAGAAGTCATGTCATGTAAATACTATTACTATCGGAGCACCTGAAAAGAACAACAGGCCAGCAAGAAAAATGATCTAAATAATCTGAAGATACCTGAGATGCAAGCAGAAATGAAATTGATCATGAGAGCAACGATGTTAACAGTTAGTTGGAACTGCACAAACTTTTGAATGTTGATATATACAGCGCGTCCCCATTTAGCCACATTTACAATTGTGGTGAAATTGTCATCCAACACAATCACATCAGCACTTTCTTTTGCAACCTGAAGATATTTGTAAAAGTGAGAATAAGAAAGAAAAAAAATTACAATAGAGAATGTAATCGCTCACAAGATAATAATCAAGGGCTAAAAGTCACAATTATAACATCATTTCACACCACATTTTCCCGCTCCTTTTTAATAACTAAGCTGGTGGGTATAGGAGATTATTTCATTTGGATGAACTCGGTATATCCTTTCAAGATAGAGCCTAAGAAAGCATATGAACACCTCTGTTCCTGCGATACCCATAGCAAGTCCGATGTCTGACTCATGCAAAGCTGGAGCATCATTAGTTCCATCACCAGTAACTGCGACAACCTCCCTCATACCTCTCAAATTCTTCACTAGCACATGCTTGTCTGTCGGTGAAGACCGAGCCATTACCTGCATTATTGGACAATGTACTTAAATAATCAATCTGAATTTTGTGTATTTTAAGATATCAATACAATCTACTACTTGCGTACCCGGATACTAGGAATTATTTGCCTCATTTGCTCTGGAGTCTTGATACGAAATTCCGGACCTTCTATTGCCACACCACCATCATCTGAAAGGATGCCACATTCTTTAGCAATGGCTTTCCCAGTATTAATATTATCACCAGTGACCATTCGTACAATGATTCCAGCTTTTAAACAAGTTTGAACTGCTTCCTTTACCCCTGAGCGAACTGGATCCTTTATGCCCACTATTGCAATCAGTGTGTAGCCACCATCAGGAATGCTACTTTCATGGTGTCCGTTGTCAATGTCCTTGAAAGCCAAACAGAGAGTACGTAAAGCTTCACAGGCAAATCCATTAATGACATCCAGGATTGCCCTAGTCTGCTCTTCAGATAGAGCGGTTGTTTTGCCATTTTCATCAACTACACTGTCGCACATTTTTACTATAATTTCAGATGCTCCTTTGCAGAAAGCTCTAACTTTACCATCTGGAAGAGCTACAAGTACAGACATCTTTTTCTTTTCTGAATTGAAAGGTTCGACCTTTAGTAACTTGTTCTCCTGACGTTGAGCATCAAAATCACCACCAGTCCGCAGTCCATAGTCTAATAAAGCTGATTCTGTAGGTGAGCCCAAGATTGATTTTTTCCCAGTTTTATCCTTCACCACCTCGGCACTCGTATTATGAAATACTGCCTGCAGGAAAATATTTAATGCATTTCCTGATATGTCTGAGTTAATAGCATCTATATGTCCATTCGTTTCAATCTCTTTAGCTTTACCATGCATCCATATCTTGCTCACTACCATATGGTTTGTTGTTAATGTCCCAGTTTTGTCCGTGCAAATACAAGTAGCAGAACCCATTGTCTCACATGCAGAAAGATTTCTAACCAATGCCTTGTCATTCATTAGTTTTTTCATTGCAAATGCCAGACTCAAAGTCACTGCCAGTGGTAATCCTTCTGGAACTGCAACAACAATTATAGTTACTGATGTTGCAAAGTAGTTTAGAAGGGCCAGAGCATCACTGGAGGACCACTTAGTAAATTCATGGAGAACTGCTTTATGCACCAGAAATCTAACAACCAATATCACGAAGGTCACGACAGCAAAAGCCAATCCTATCTTACCAATCATTGTAGCAACACCATTTAGCTTCACCTGCAGTGGGGTTTCATCTTCACCCCCTTCACTCAGAGTTTCCATCAACTTACCCCATTCAGTTCTCATGCCAACAGTAGTCACAAGCATCTTACCTGACCCGTCCTGCACTTTGGTTCCTGATAGAAGAAATGGCCTCTTTTCGTTAACGTTTACAGGTACACTTTCACCGGACAAACTTGACTGATCAATCAATAAGCTATATCCGGATACAAATACTCCATCAGCTGGAACTTGGTCACCAATAGATAAATGAACAATATCCCCAACAACCAAGTCAAATATCGAAACCTTCTGCCTGGACCCATCTCTAGTTACCTGTATAAAAATCTTCTTTTTCTCTCGATCCAGATCCTTAAACTGCAAAGATTGCCTGTAATCACTGATTGCTGTCACCATAACCACCAAAAATATACTGAGTATTATCCCTATACCATCATACATGCCTTTTGGCCACCCCTCAGTGGCCAGTCCGACTCCAATGGAGACCACAGCACAAACTATAAGGATAATCAATGTCAAGTCCTGTAAAGCCTCCAACACAAACACCCAAAAGGCTTTAGAAGGTTTCTCAGTAAAAGTATTAGATCCATATACACTTTGCCTGATAGAAACATCACTGCTTTTGACTCCTTCTTCAAGTGAGACATTTAATCTAGTTGCAAGTCCTTCAACTCCTTTTACCTTTCTAAAGGTCTTGATATCAAATGAACCAACAACAGATGCTAGCTTATTGGGGTGGATTTGATATCCAGCAACTCTAGCCTCTTCTGGAAGCTCCTTTTGCAGCTCAGCTTCTGCTTCTTCATCCAAATATTCTTCTGTTTTTCTGTCCTCACTCGAGTGCTCCTTTAAAATGCCTTCATCTCCTGGCTTGTCTTTACCATGCTCACCAGCTGCACAGAAGTTGAGTTTGAATCACAGAAGAAAAACAACAAGAGGACAAAAATTCAAGAGCATTTTAAAGCTAACTGAATAAACAATTATTCAAAAGGTACCATCAATAAACTTGAGTGCTGCCATATAAGCCACAAAACCAATCCGTATCCTTTCCTGGTAAACAGACATACAGTAGAATTAGCTTGGTCAGAAACTGGAATTAATATAGCCATTCGTAGATTCTATAAGTACAATTGTAGTGCATTCCATGATAGTGGATTCTCCAAAGAGTGGCATCGGACAAAGCAAGAATTATGCACATGATAAAACTGTGAAATCTCCCATTGTCTTTAGATGATTCCTATTGTTCAGAGCTTGAGAGAAAGAAAAAACGGTTTTTCTTGAGTCTCATAATTTGAGACCGGCGAATAGGACCACCATGAACAACTAGGATTCTTATACATCACTGTTGCTGGAAATCAATACTAAGCCAAAGCTTCATACTGGTAACATGATAACCACCTCCAACTACCAATCTCAGCATGATTCTCTTCATTACATCAATAACTTGAGGTTGGTTAATAAACGCCAAGCACATGTTACTATGTCTACTCAGCTGAAACTAGACTGTCATCGCAGATAGCATTCCAACATATTGTTTCATCGAATTGACATCCATCTATACTTTTTTTTGTGGGGGGTTAGAAAGCTGGGCGCTATGGCCCGGTGTCGAACTCAGAACCTCTCGGTCGTGAGCGAAGAAAAACCCCACTGAACTACGACCTTCTTGACACTTAGCTAGTGTTAGATACTGGTATTATTTCGATTTTCAAGAATACAATTACTTAATTATTTTATTCGACGAATGAAAAATACACATTTTGTCCATAAACTATAGTCCAATTTTTCAAAAGAGTATATAGCTATATCTCTCATAAAAATAGTTTTGTGTACTATTTCTAGCATAAATAATATTTCGGTGTTTTTTCTATCACAAAAGTAGTTTGTGGGTTATTTTGTCACAAATATTTTTTACGTGTTATAACGGTCATAATGCAACTTATCTAATTCATACTCGATCTAATCCAATCATTAATCCGACAAATATTTTTCTATTTCATTTTAATTTAGTGATAGAATTGGTAAATCATACCATTCTAAATAACTCCCTCCAAATCGTGGTAGAAAGTGGTGCAAGTTTATTTTAATAACCCGTAAATTGTGACGGGTTATTTTTAGTGAAAAAATGTGGTTATTTATACCGACATACCCTTAGTATATTTGGAAGCAGGCTTCATGTCTACCAACAAGGAATGGTCAAATTTATGTGATGAAAAGTGAGTCATGATGTATTACATATATATTGGGAGATTGATTAGGTCTCAACTTATTAAAAAGTAGATAAAAAAAATAAAATTATAATGAACAATTAAAATAAAAATAATAAAATAAAAGTTAAGAATAAAAATAAAACTCTACAAACTCCGAACTCTGTGGCAACTGGTTGGAGTTGTCATACCTTACCGTTGACGAGGGTTCGATTTCCACCGTGGACATCGACTCTCGTGAGATTTTTTCGTGATGGTAGGGCTCCGTGTATAAGAGCAGTATGGGTCAGGCTCTCCTCTGCTAGCTGTTATAGGGTCAACCGCAGGTCACGCCCAGATTAGTTATCACGTTGTTGGCGGGAATACAATTTTGTTATAAGTAGAATAAAACTCTACAACAATATAACATAACAAAAAAATTGGTATATTCGATAATATTAATAATACTTATAAGTAGAATACAATTTTTTTGAATAATAATAAAAATTTGATATATTCGATATTTTGGTTTCTAAAAGATGAAAAAGAATTATTTTGACCTTTCAAAAACCAAACTAAATAAACTAAAATATAAAAATATATAGTAAAATTTAATTCATTATTTCGATTTAAACGAATAGTGCGAAAAAATAATTTGGTCTGGATCCCTACTAGAGTCCAAGTAGATATCCAAAGGCCAACCGTGGACTTCCGCCGACGCAGGAGAAATGGTCGGCCCTTTTGCTTTGCTTTCTTCGCGCACTCAAAACCTGCCTTCTTCATTCTTTTCGCCGTCACCTCAAATAAATCAAAGTCTTCTCAAGATTCAGCTCACCTATACATACAGACAAATCCCACATTAGCCTGCCAGTTCACTATGAGCAAAACAAACACTGTCACTCACCACCTGATCTCTCCTCGGGACTCCCTTTCCCTATTTATATAAAAGAAAAAAGAAAAAGAAAAATTCACTAGTTGTATTTGTTTTTTGTTTTCCCGTACGTTTTACTTTAAAAGCTTGCCTGGAAGTTTTCCCACAACTCTTTAACTGTCAAAGGTTCCGTACACAGAAATCATGTTGATGATGGAACCTTCTTAATTATTGAATTTATTATATGGGTTTGTAATCTTTTTTCGTGGATTTTCCTGGGATTGATTTGTAATAGCTCTTCTAGTTCTTTATAGTTCAAGATTCAAGATTCAAGAAAAAAACCCCTTTTTAATTTGGAAAATGGAAGATGGTGGTGCTGCTGGAACTGTGAGATTAGGAACTCTCCATATGAAGCAGCAGCAGCAGCAGCAGCCTGAGCTTGATCGGGTTTTCAATTTAGAGCCTGATGTCTTTGTTTCATCGCCGGTTACTCGTCAAAAAGCTGCTGCTGCTAAACAGATCATTGAGAATCATTATAAGAATTATTTACAGGGCATTCAAGATCGATTAGAAAGGTTAAAGATTGTGCCTTTTTTGTTTAATTTCATTTTGGTTTTCTTTTTTGGTTAAGGTAGATTTTTGAGTTAAAATAAGGGTAATGCCGCATATATTGGTGGCACTGGTACGGCATTTTTTTAAAGGTAGATTTTGTTGTTTTTGTAGGAGGAGGGCCTTGCAGAGAAAGGCGGAGGAGTCGGAGGTTTCGAGCGAAGAGCAAGAGGAGATGATGAGGAATTTGGAGCGGAGGGAGACAGCGTATATGAGATTGCAGAGGCATAAAGTCTGCATTGATGATTTTGAGCAGTTGACTGTAATTGGTAAAGGCGCTTTTGGTGAGGTATTTTGCATAATTCTTCTTAAGTTATTATTATGATAATAAGGGATTAAGGGGATTTTAGTTATGATGAAAGTGTATTTGATCTCATGGTAAAGTTTGATAACTTGTATAGTTTGTGAATCAAAGAAATGAATTGAGTAAATGTGGCTGATATTCGAATTCGACATTGGAATATTTTTTTTCCCCTTAGTGGCTCTAATAAGCAAGTTAAAATTGTGATCTTTTAATTTATCTTATGTACTAGTCTATTTAGTTTTACATACTGAAAGGTAGATTTCAAATTTGAGTAACGAAACTAAGGTGGACGGCAGATAACAGTAACGAAACCAACATTGTGTTATTTGATAGCAACATTATGTGGAAATCTTTAGGTTCACTTTTGATTGTTAGATTATTTACTGTATTATCTTTTGTGGTAAATGTTCGTTCAATGGAGAGAATCGTTCTTTGTTGTTCTTTTGTAGACTTTGATTGATATTTCCTGGCAAGATAATATTTTCGTCAAGTATACTCTAGCTGTATGAAAAAGCATAGGAATTGGGATAAAAATGAACCGCTGAATATTTTTCACTCATATGATTCTGAGGCTTCATGCATGACTTGTTTAATGAGTGCAGGTCAGACTCTGTCGTGCTAAATCTACGGGAGAAATATATGCCATGAAGAAGCTGAACAAATCAGAGATGCTCAGTCGTGGACAGGTTTGGGATAACAAATTTTGAACATACTTTACTCCCACGAATGTTTTTCGTGTAGAACACCTGAGTTCTTGAATATTGATAATTGTTTCCGGTGGCATGAATTATAGCATAAGATAGTTTTGTTTGCACCCATCTGGATAAAATCTAGAAGGGCAAATGCTCATTGTCCTTATGTTGAGTTCACCCCACTATGATGCTATCATTTTACTCTATTATAGGTTGAACATGTCCGGTCTGAGAGGAATTTGCTTGCGGAGGTTGATAGTCGATGCATAGTGAAACTCCACTATTCCTTCCAAGATTCAGAATTTTTATATCTTATAATGGAATATTTACCTGGCGGTGACATCATGACCTTATTGATGCGAGAGG
>JAOWBF010000001.1:10164894-10177393 GCA_028566175.1 Vinca major
GACATGGAGTATGATGAATTTGGGGAAGAAGGTCCATGGATTTCAAAAATGGAGAAGAAGATCTCCATTTTCGAATTTAAGAAGATGACTAGTGTAGGAAGAAATGGTTGGGCGCAAAAGACAATAATACCCCTGAGATTTCACATGTGTAACGCCGCCTCTTTTCGCCGGCTGCCGCCACTTTTGGGTATAAATGGCACCCCGTAAGTTGTTGGGGATACAAATGACATGATATATTAAAATAAACCCAGGGGTATAAATAGTGATTATCTCTAAATATATACGAAAAAAAAAGTAATGTGGATGCAAAAAGTAACGCGGCCAATTTTCTTTTTCTCCCTAAATTCTCATAACTAACCTTCTATACTTAAGTGATGCAAACTCAATTAACCTATTATACTTCTATATTTAAGGTTATTATTATAATTTAATCTTAATCAAACTACTCTTATTAATTCTTATGCAAATTCAATTATAAATATTTTATTGGGACAATAAGAATACATATTATTGAGTTAGCTCCCGAGTCAAATGAGTTTAGACCAAATTCGGCTTATATTTTAAGTAATATAATTTATTATTGAATTAGCCCATGAACTGATCAAACCTGATATCAAATTGAATTGTGAACCACTCACGAACTGATTCAACTTATCATTATATACAATACAGCGTTTAAGAATGATAAAAAGTTGGGCTCGTAGCCCATAGTCCCGCCGAGGCCCGTGCTGACTGGCCCAGTATGCGTGGCAGATTAGGTTGCGGCCATTGTAACTCAGCTTTTGCTTCTTCTTCTTGTTCTACCGGAGTCAACGGCGTTGACCGCCATTCTTGAAACCTCAATCAAAATCTCCCATAAATCCCAATTCCACCTTCTCCTTAAAACCTCTCGTAGAAGAAGAAGAAACAGTTCCTGATGATCGAACGATGATTATTAATTCCCCAATTTTAAGGCTACTCTTGAAATTCTGGAATTATGAAATCCCTAATTCATTCATCTTCTCTAATTCTCCGATCAATCACCTCTTCCAGAAAGCAACAGAATTCTCACCTCCATTACTTCACGGGTTCATTCTCTTCTTGTGAAGAAGTCGCGATTACCCATGAGGTTCTTAATTTAATCGAGACATCCAATCCAATGGAACCAGTTCTTGAAGAGGTAGTCCCAAGTTTAACTCGTGAAATTGTTGCTTCCGTTCTTGAAGAACAGAAGAAGAAACAAAATCATAATAATGATTATAACCCTGAATTAGGTTTCCGATTCTTCATCTGGGCTAGTAAAAGGAAGTGTTTTCGTAGCTGGGTTTCTCATAATTTGATTCTTGACATGCTTATTAGAGGTAATGGTAATGATTATGATCATGATCATGGGTTTGATATATATTGGAAGACTCTACATGAGGTTAGGAGATGTGGGTATCCCATTAGTTCGGATGCCTTTGCCGTGTTGATTGCAGCTTATTGGAAGCTTAAGAAGGCTGAAAAGGCTGTGGAAACATTTGGGAGGATGAGAGAGTTTGATTGTAAGCCTGGGTTGTTTACTTATAATATGATATTGCATGTGATGATTCAGAAAAATGTGATCTTGTTAGCTTTAGATTTGTATAATTTGATGTTGAAGTCAAATATTCGGTTAAATACGTCTACATTCACTATTTTGATTGATGGATTGTGTAAGAGTGGCAAAACTCAGGATGCCCTTAAACTGTTTGATGAAATGAGTGAAAGAGGAATATTGCCGAGTAAGATAACATATACGGTGATTCTTTCTGGGTTGTGTCAGGCTAAGAGAACTAGTGAAGCCTACAAGTTGTTTAATTTGATGAAAAGTAGCGGATGTGAACCGGATTATGTGGTTTACAATGTGTTGCTAAATGGGTTCTGTAAGCTAGGTAGGATGGATGAGGTATTTACGATATTGGAATCTTTCAAGAAGGATGGGTATCTAATTGGGAAACAGGGTTACAGTAGTTTGATTGACGGCTTAATCAGAGATCATAGAATTGATGAAGCACATGCATTGTTTCAGCAGCTCTTTGAGATGAATATCGTACCCGACCTTGTGTTGTATACGATTATGATTAGGGGGCTATCTCAAGCCAGTAGAGTAGAGGATGCCTTGAATTTGTTAAGGGATATGACACAAAGAGATATAGTCCCAGATACATTTTGTTATAATACTCTAATTAAGGGGTTTTGTGATATTGGTCTCTTAGACGAAGCTCGGGCACTACAGATAGAAATCTCAACAAATGAACTCTTCCCGGATTCTTGCACTTACACTATATTGATCTGTGGTATGTGCAGAATGGGCCTGTTAGGGGAGGCGCAACAGATTTTCGATGAGATGGAGAAGAAAGGATGTCTACCTTCTGTTATTACCTTTAATTCTCTTATTGGAGGGCTATGTAAAACTGGAAAGCTTGAGGAAGCTCAGCTTATGTTTTACAAGATGGAGATAGGAAGAAACCCTTCATTATTCCTTCGTCTTTCGCAGGGTGCAGATCGAGTCCTTGATAATGCAAGCCTCCAAGCAATGGTAGAGAAATTGTGTGACTCGGGAATGATTCTGAGAGCTTATAGCCTTCTCATGCAGCTAGCTGATAGTGGAGTTATGCCAAATATTGTGACCTACAACATTTTGATAAATGGCTTGTCCAGAGCAGGAAACATCAGTGCTGCTTTTAAACTCTTTCAAGAGCTCCAACTCAAGGGGATTTCACCTGATAAAATCACATATGGGACTCTCATAGATGGACTCCATAGGGCTGGTCGCGATGAGGATGCCTTAAAGCTATTTGAACAGATAAGAAAGAATCATTCTTCTATTGTTGGTCCAGAGATTTACAAGTTGCTTATGACTTGGTCTTGCCGAAAGAGGAAGACAGCTTCAGCTTTTAATATTTTGTTAGAGTATATGAAGGATATTGGCTATGAGGGAGATGAAGCGATCACTTTGTTTCAAAAGCATTTTGAGGAGGGTAATTTAGAAATGGCCATAAGAGGCCTACTTGAAATAAATCTTAAGTGGGAAAACTTTGATTCGGCACCTTACAATATTTTACTCATTGGGTTTATTCAGGCGCACAGAAGCGAGGAGGCTTTGAAGCTTTTCTCTATTCTTGAGGAGTTTGATGTGAATGTGTCTGGTCCAAGTTGTGTAATGTTGATTGATCAACTATGTTTTGAAGGCAATCTTGATCAGGCCATTAAAATTTTCCTCTACACTATGGAGAAAGATTTTAGATTGGGGCGACGGATTTGCAATAAATTGTTAAGATGTCTTTTTTCTAGAGAGAAGGCAAAGGATGCCTTTAATCTTCTGATAGAAATGAAGTCTGCAGGATACAATATAGAAAAGCATCTATCTGTTAATACAAAAACCCTTTTCTATCGCCACCGGATAAAAAGGGAAATTGAAGAGTCTCCTGGATGATTTCAGTTAGAAACTGGACTTTATGCTGATTTCTTGTCCCTTCCAGACGAGTTGCTGTAAGAGTTGAAAATTCCTCTTGCATATTTTTCCTGATGACCTAGGAGTTTCCTTCAATTGGAATACACATTTTCCATCTCGAGTTTGGTTTGGACCCGAACTGCTCTCAGGTTGCCGTAAAAACTGTTTTTTTTTTTTTTGGCGAGAGGATATGCGGTATCCACAGATGAAATTTTGAGTTTGGTTTGGGACGAAACCCTGTGCAATTGGGAGCCTCTGCAATTGGCCAAGGACCTTAAAGGAAGTTGAGAAAAAAATCTGGTGAGAACTTCCTAAGCATTCTCTAAAAAAATTGCAACTTGTATCCAATTGTTTCCCATTTGTGTATCTTTAACAAATAGAAATTACTTGATTCAGAATAAACTTGATTTATGATTGTTACATTTTTATTACATCATTCTAGGAGAGAAGAAAAACTCGTGTATGGATCGAAGAAGGCGAGAGTTAAAATGAAATTCATTCTTTGGCTCCCTTTTCATCTATCTGTCTTCTTTTGTACATGTTTATTAATATGATGTCTTCAAATGTTGTCCAGGTTCTCTTTAACTTTTGTAACTGCATAAGACTATGCCATGGTCTGTAATCTAGTTGGTTAGTGTTTGTTTTTTAAACGAAAACATTAGTTTTGTGGAAGTTTCAATTGTTTGCGAGAAGTGATGTGGGTTCTAAAACTTGAAATTTTGTGTTCCGTTTGGAAATGGATCACTATCCAACTAAACAATGATCCACATAACCGCTTAATGAAGCTGTATAAGAAATTAAGTTGCATTACATTGGTAGAGGGGGCAGAAGACAAAGTAATACCCCTGTTCTACACAGCTATACATGCAAAAACCTTGGCATCACTTCTATTTCAACACATGCAAAATTTGACCATGTCTACAATTGTGCAAAAACTCTGCTTTCTGCAGCCTCCAACTACTTTAACAACATATCGTACGGATTTCGGACATTGAACTGGATTTCTGCCGGCTTTTCCAGACCTGCAAGTTCAGGGCTACTGGCCAATTCCAGTGGACTCCAAACATATTTCTCTTCCATGGTTGGCTTGGGATGCTTCGACTTTCAGAAGTATTCACAGAAATATACCGAAATCTGCCAGGAAGCAGCAATGGGATGATCATAGGGGATACATCTGAAGCGTACACCATTTTAGCAATCCCAGTGAGATCAGAGTTGTGAAGACAACCTGTGTCTGATGTCCAGCATTCCTGCTGCCGGATAGGACCACAATTACTTTTGTTACAAAATCTTCACATAGCTATTTAACAATGAGGTCTGCAGCGGGCAAGTCATTTTTCTATCCCTTGTCGTGCTACTTCTAGAGCTTAATTCTTTTAAACTTTTATTTCACCGCTCAAGGCATTTGTAGATGAAATCTGATATAAACTTTTCTTTCGGACTTGATTTCCACTTCTCCTTCTCATTGATTCTACAAAGCAGATGTTACAATCACACGAGACAGGCAAGAGGAACTATTTGATTTAACTATAAAACTAGAAAAAGCATGTCAAAAAGAGTATTGATCTAGGATTCATACTAGGTGTTTTTGGTGAGAGGGAAGTATTAGTTTCATACAATTACTATCATGAGAATTATCCTAAATATTCCTCAGTGCATCATATATGAATATCATAACAGTAATTAAAAAAAAAAAACACACCCACGTATACATACCTACTCGTTTTCTCAGAGCAACACCATGTTCAGCTCCGATGCTTTTCTGAGCAAAGGAGAGTATGTCATTATACATTTGAATTGATGGCTGAACTCCACCATCCTCCATCCATTGCATAACCTGCGTAAGAATGTTGCTTAATGTTCCATTCTGTCCATCTGATTTCAGCTAAAGTTATATCTTACAGAAACCACTATTAACTTGATTAAGAAAATTCACTAGTAAGGTGGAAAAATTTAACTAGTTAAGCTTATTCTTGTAGTGATATACTCTCGAGCTACACAAGCTAAATACAAGAAGGCTTCAATGATCATACCTCAAGGTATTTTCTCCAATTTCCCGAAACCAAAAGGTTTCTTAATAGAATCGAATAAGTTGAGTAGTTGATTTCTGCACCTGATGCTACCACCTTGAAAAACAGCTGTATATATAATGAAAGCAGGAGACATCACATGCATGAAATATTCCGAAAGCAAGAAATGTAAACAACATCATGACAAAATATCGTAATGGTCTTTCCATTCAAAGAAAGATACAAACACAATTTGGCAAAATAAGATAGCTTCTACTTTGCCATGTGAAGCTGCTATCATATAATGTTGGAGGATTCCATTTACCTTCATCATTGTCTCTGTCTTCCCAGATTTTCCAAAAGAACGCAGAAGGTGGTTGAGA
The DNA here is from genome assembly GCA_028566175.1 of Vinca major. Classification (NCBI taxonomy): domain Eukaryota; kingdom Viridiplantae; phylum Streptophyta; class Magnoliopsida; order Gentianales; family Apocynaceae; genus Vinca; species Vinca major. Next base: position 10,170,741 of record JAOWBF010000001.1, read on the forward strand.
GTTCCGACTGATATAGTAGGTAATGAAGTTTCTATCAATCTGATTATTTCCGAAGTTGACCTCCAATCTTGCAATCTTCAGTCATACAAGACGAAACATTTAGATACTGATGGAAGATAACCAAGTACCGTATACCATACAAATTATAGAAATGGGGTTTTGGGGTACATGAACAATGTGTACCAAAGAAATTGAAGAGCAGAGAAACAAGTCCATTTTTTATTTTTTATTTTTTGCGGGGGTACAATGAGCATGGAGATGGGAGAATAAACATAATGACTTGGCACCAATAAGTCGGTGAAGCATTTGAAATTGACTTGACTTACAAGCTAGATGCTGAGATCAATTCAAAGAAAACAGCATCAGTAAATTGGATCTTCTTCTCTTTCATAAATTCGGCAATGACCAAAACTGTGTCTGGTTGGCATGCTCTGTTAAAAGCTCGCATAAGTGTTGCACAAGCTACAGAATCTGGCTGGAGACCGCCCATTTCCATTTCTTGAAACAATGCGAAAGCTTTTTCCCAAGCCTCTGCAGTTTGCAATTTCCACAACTCATTTAATTTAAGCTTTTATTTTGTAGCGTTTAAGCAATCATTTATAGACAGTGGTTGAAGATTGAATCTTACCCCCAGTACTGTATGCATGTAGCATAGATGTGTAGGCAACAACATCAGGACTAAAACCAACCGTTTTCATCTCAAAGAAAATAGATTCTGCTTCATCAAGCTGACCCTGGAAATTGAGGCCACGCAGGGCAAATCAGCAGTTATTTGGCAGCAAAGAGCCAGTAATATCAAGATTCGATATTACATACCTGTTTGCTGTAGGCACAAATAGCTGATGAATATACCTCCTTCGACAAGGGGATTTTTAGATGCTTCATTTCAGTAAGAAGATTAAGTGCCTCGGAGTACTTCGACATCTTACAACAACCACTTATCAACACGGTATAAGTGACAGCATCAGGTTTAACTTTCTTTTTTATCATAGTCCGATATAAAGCTAGTGCTTTCTCATACTCCCCAATATTTACATAACTTCCAATTGCACAGTTAAATGCAATAGTGTTCAGTTTGATGCCTCGTGTATCGGCAGCCGTGAGTACTGAATCAATCTTCACTTTTTGGCCACAGCGTCCACAAGCAGCCAGCAAAGTACTAATTGAGACGACATTAGGTTGGATTCCACTTTGCTCCATTTCACGCATCACATCAACAGCCTCAGCCAAAAGTCCATTTGATCCATAGGCATCAATAAGAGCATTATAAGTAACCAAATTTGGTTTCAAATTGCTCCTTTTCATCAGCTGAAATACTTCTATGGCCTTCTTAGGTTGCTGTGATCTTCCATAAGCATTGAGCAAAGATGTATAAGAGACGACATCTGTCTGGATTCCATTCCGCTTCATCTCGTGAAAAGTTGATAATGCTTCGGTACTCATTCCTTGTGAAGCATATGCACCAATTAATGCATTATACGAAACCACACTGGGCTGCAAACCTTCTGCCAGGATCGTGTTGAAAACAGACCGGCAGTTTTCTACCTGCCCCAAAATCGAATACATATGCATGATACTAGTAAAGGAAACAATATCCGCTTGACATTCTGCTCTTTTCTCTCTCATTGAATTGAAAATTGCAATGGCTTTCTCATATTTCCCGAGCTTTACTAGGCAATGTATAACAATGTTGAGTGTGGTAGTGTCGGGACGAATCTTTGTACCCTTCATTAGTTCAAAGTAGGATTCAGCTCTAGAATATTCAGCCCCATTTTTATATGCAGATAGTAATATATTGTGAGTCACCAGATCTGGCCCAACTCCGTTGTCTGTCATTTTCTTACAAACCTTGAGAGCTTCTCTCCAGTTACCAGAAGCCCCACATGCGCTGATTAAGTTGTTATATGTTGATCTGCTTGGTGCTATCTGCAGCCATAAATATAAAGGTTGCAATAGCATCACTTGATATTTTTATTTTCCTGAAAGACACCTATTTGTGAAGATTTCAACTACCTAGGCAAGAAATAATGATTAATATGGAGAAACTATAACTGAATCTGACAAAAACAACCTATCTATCCTAATAAAAGTAAGGGTAGTGATTATTGGATCAAACTCAGATCAAAAGGTAGTGATTATTGGATCAAACTCAGATCAAAAGGGCATAGGGCTATGTCAAATTTCCACAATCATTTTGATTCTATATTCTTTGATCCAAGTTCGATCCAATATTCTTGATCCAACAATCATTATTGTAAAACAAATATCTAAATTGAAGAATGTTTGAGTTAGTCCACTGACTAATCCCTTTATCCTTTTGTAACCTATTTCCATAGTATTCCGAAAACCAATTCGATATAATTTCTTTCCTAGAGACAGAAAGGATACCCTTTAACGCACAGCAGTGAGTGCAGTTAACTATGGTGAAGAAAACGAGCCACCCTATACTGCAACATAAAATTTTGCAACTCCCCTCTTGCTTCAAAACTTCTCGATGGATAAGTTCAAAATACTCGGTTCTGGTAAAAGCTACTGACTTTGCATATGGGCGAACATGTGAATATGCAAAGGTAAAGAAAAAGTTTAAAAGTAGCCAAGTACTTAATCTACAAAAGAAATAATATTAAAGAATCTCTCATCATACTGCAAAAGATTGATTTAGGAAAGTAAAAGAAGATACACACAGCTGCACGAAGCATGTCTTCCATGATATTCATTGCCCATCGCCACTGACCAGCTCGACCGTGTACATTAATGAGAGCATTATAGGTTTCAACATCTGGCTTACATCTATAGAAAAACACAAATCATTAGAGGAAATCAAGAGAGAAAATAAGAACAATCCATCAGAATGCGAACTAAGGGGTATACCTCCACTTTTGCATCTCAAAGAACAAACCGCGTGCTTGGTCCACACGATTATGCCTCGCTTGTAATCTGATCATCATATTATAAATATCAGTTCTTGCACTATAGATCTTCTGATTCTTCATCCAACTGAACACCTGAATGCTGTGTTCAATACACCCTGTTTGAGTCATTTCCTGCAGTAAAAACAGAAATATACTGGACTCATAAGCTAGTGAAACTGACGTGCAGGTTAATTAAGGAAGTTTTATGAGAAAGTATGTCCATTTAAATAAATTGGATATTCATTTCGGATAAACTAAAATAAAATTAGAAAATTCAATTTGAGACTGCAAGTACATATGTATTACTCCCTCTATCCCAAATTAAATGTCGCCCTTCTTCTACAAAATAAATAGAGAAATAGACGTTCAATGTAATATTTTCAGTCTTACCCCTAACTAATTACTTAACAAAACTCTACTAACGGAATTCGTAATAATTGTCATTCAATCATCTTTTTCGTATTGTACCTTAATAAGAACCGGAAAATTCTTGCGGGAAAAGCGGCCAGCCCAGCGATTCAACACACCGTCAACATCTTCCCAGTGTTTCAACTTCATTACATTCTCCACTACCTCAGTAATACTCCAGTCCTTCTGGAACCGATCGGTTTCAACCCGGACCCGATTCCGTTTGGGCAAATCGGACTTCCGGAGCCCACTGACCCGTACATACACGCTGTGGGTCCCACTGTCGTAGTCGACTTGAGCTTTCTTCTTCTCCTTGAATGCATCTTCTTCGTTCTTCTTGCAATGGATTATCAGTGTTCTGGGTCGGGTCCTTAATCGAGGATTCAGTTCGGGTGGGTTGGCATTCCGGAAAATTAGTGGGTTTTGTGAAGTTGCCGCCATTTTCCCGGTGGATTGTGAAACTGAAAAGGAGCTGTGATGACCGTTAAAGATATTTGTGGGGGAAGAGGATTAGGTAATTGAGATTATTACCATTTGGTCCTTCAACTTTTTATATAATTTCCTGCATGAAGAAATTATTTGTATTAGAGAATGTATCACAATTCAAATATACCCTATCAAGAGAAGATGAGAGATGAGATAAAACTAGAACAAAAGAAGTTTAGGGACCAAGAAGATTGTTTTGCTGTGTTTATCAATAGTGATGTCAATGACAGGCATTCTTATTTTCTTAACAGAGAATGAACGGACACCTGTCACTTTATCATCTAAGAGAAGACGGAAAATGAAATAAATGGAGAAAGAAGCTAAGAAACCAAAAAGAGGGCTTTGTTAGGTTCATAATTATTTAATAGGCGTTCTTATCGTCTTTAGGATATAAGACACCATTTGAAGTGATATCACCCGGTAAATATTTTATCTTCTTAATAGATAGTCCAATTTTTACTTTTGTGACACTAAATATATGTTGCCTTGCCAGGGAGTGGAGGTTCTAGCAAAGGTGTGACCAGGAAGTTTTGAGAAAGCTTGTAGAAAAATATAAATACGTGATCATTGCCCTGTTTTTGTTCGAGTCTCAAACAGCAAACGGGAGGCCAAGAAAGAAGAGCAAGAACTCGACCATAAAAAAGCCAATTTAGATTAAATTAAATTCACTCACTACTCCAAAACTACAATACAATGCAACGTACGTTCGCATTACTATTACAAATATATGATACAGTTGAACATAGTCACTCTTTTATCAAATTCAGTCCCAAAATTAGATACTGGAAAACATAAAACTCATTTTCTTTTGCTAATCAAAGAATATACATTTCTATGAGCAAGATCCAAGGCTAATTGTATTTTGAGAAGTACAAAACTGGAGCCCAACTGCAGGGGGCATGGACATGTTTGAAATCCGGTGCCCACCAAATACATCGACATCCATTCTGCAGAAGCAAGTTCGATGAGTTCTGCTTCATATGCCTCCCCCATATGGTAAAAACTGGTATTTGCAAGTTCTACCATCAATGGTTAAGGCAATCTTTATACTTCACTGACTTTTAAGTTTCAAACCCAAAAGCAAACCATGTTTCTCTCATTCGTTAGTTTTCTGTGGTTTCTTCCCCATAACTTTCATCTTGGATATTTTACCAAAGGGTTTATGAGTATCTAATTAGTTTTTCTTTGTTGCGTCTCTTCTATCATTCTTCCGGTTTGTCCATGATTGGCCCTTCTTGAAGTTGGTCCTTTTGTCTCTATTTTGCCATGGTGATCCACCCCCTCTCTGTTCATCATGATTGGCGTCCCCCTTTCTGTTAAATTTCAGTGATTTATTACGATCAGAAGACAGGTGAGGCCCTTTGGCGTTCGGGTTCACGCTTTTCTGATTATTGTCTCTATTCCTTCTCTTAAACCCAGAGAAACCTTCCTTTGGTAAATCTCTAGATTCCTCTCGCTTCCTCTTCTGCCGACTGAAATTATTACAAGCCAAGAGAAACCCGCAGATTTAGACTAATGTCGAAACAAATTAAAGCATAAAAAAAATGGAGTTCAACAAGGATCATACCCTCCTATTGGAGATGCAACTGGAGGTTTTGAGTCGGTATCAGCAGCATCAGCATTCTTGGAATCTGTCTTTCCATGACGATTCTGCAAAATATTACAGGAACAGATGCAGAAAGTATTAGCTATCCTAGGACTACTACTCAGCATCAACGGATAAGCAAAGTGTGACAGAAGAATACAATTTCAATGCTTGGACACAGAAATACCAGTAAAGTCACAGTTGGCACTTGGAAGGACATAAAAATCGCACTAAATAATTTGATATGAATAATGGTATTATTTATGACAGAAATATGCGAAAGTCATTAAGTCAAGTGAAGAAGGCACTAAATATTTACAGCTACCAGTTTTTTCATGACTACATGTGGTATGAAGTAACTAAATACGTAATGGTCAAACTCCGCTGTTTATTAGGCCAAGCCTAGATATTAAAGAAAGCAAAATTAATTTTAGATTTAACTTAATTATGCACAATCTAGTCTCGAACGAGCTTTAACCAGCCTAGGCTCATCAGAATCTGATATAACTTGCTTTAGATTAGTATTCAAATTCAACAATGGTAAATATAGCCAACAGGGCACCAAACATCCAGCAAGTGTGACATTTTCAATGCTACAAACTGGATTATTAGAAAGCAACGAATGGTACCTCACTGACACTCTTTACAAAATCTCCATACTTGGATGGTGTGAGCGACCGAATTGCCCCAGGACTGCACTTCCTCATCAAGATCTCCAAGATGACTGTGACCTGTTGTTAGAATGTCACAAGGCACATTATAAGATGCTTAAAAAAGACTAGACAATTGTACAAGTAAAATCACCAATCATTAAATGCACTGATGACAAATGATAAAGCCTGGAAAGAGTTCCCTAGTGAGGATACCATAAGAAATAGATATGACAACCAAAAAGTGAGGACAAAATGAAAAACTGACGCCCATTTTTATCCCCAACTGTACCAGACTCAGTTTTTCACCAAATATAGGAACCATCTGGAATATATTTCCTGAGCCTCATATAAAACAATGAGAAAGCAAGCATTTATTACAAACCTTTGATTTAAAATGATGGCGGGTCAGAGATGACCAAGGTAAAATCCCTTGAACAATGTCAGGAAGAAAATTCTGCAGATCCTGTGCTTTAAGGGTCGACACCAGCACTTTCACAAAGCCCAAAACAGCCTGTTCAAATTTTGTCCAAAGGGTACATCAAGTATGAAAGATTTCACGGGTATATGGTTAAAAAAGAGTACAGCAACCTCAACGGGGGGGGGGGGGGG
>JAOWBF010000001.1:10214407-10229542 GCA_028566175.1 Vinca major
AAACAGCAAAAGAGGCAGGAGATTAAAAAGCTAATGACTTGTACCAGAATTGATCGTATCACTTGAATCACTAACAGTAAATAGTTAGAGAGACACATAAAGTACGCTACATTCAGATGCAAGAACAAAAACGATTTAAATATGTGAAATCATCAAAAGGTGCCGCAATTTAAATTAGCCATAGAAACTAAAAAACAAATGACACAAAGCCTGACATAGGGCATACAAATAAAGCATCTTCTTCACAAATTCTTGCTTGTCTTCCTTCAAATCAAATTCTTGCTTGTCTTCCTTCAAATAAGTCGAGCATCATCCAAGTAACAAATTAGAAAGGTTTGACAGCCTTAAAGTCAATTTTCGTTTCAATTGTCACCATCAACATGAGAGACAATAAAGTAATTTTATGCGGCAGCACGCGATTGCCTTTTACCAATTCCATGTGCAGAAAATGAGATTGTATCACCATTCAGAAAATGAGCATCTTAATCACAGAATGCTTTCCATTCATATTTGATACTCTCAAAAGAATAAAGAAACAAGTATTGAAGGAAGAAGTAAGATAACTCATAAGGGAAGATAACCTGTAGAGTTTGGCAGGAGCCTTTTCTGCAACAATATCATCTTCAGTAGCAACCTTCTTGCCGATCGGAGCAAAGCCACCAAAAAGGACCCAGAATGCACCAGAGTCAGACTCAGTCTGCAGTTTTCCATCATCTAGTAAAACAGCAGTATGTTAATTTTTGCTATAAATAAATGGACGGAAGCAGTATATAACTGACAAGTTGAGCGAAGTAACAAAACATATGAAGTGGCATTAGCTAACACCAACCAATACTTACCAACAATTGCCACATCACATGTCCCTTCATGATACTTGTCTTTCAAAAACTGGATTACTTCTAATGCTTTGGCACGTTCCTGGATATTTGAGTTTGCACCGTTGAACTGAAATATTTTTTCTTCGGTGTCCAAAATAAATACATCGTCGTGATTTAGTGAGGACCGAGAAAATGGGACCTAGAAAACAAAGCAGAACTTAGGCCACTTGAATAAAAGCGCAAACAAGATTTCGTGTAATCAAAATGATCTGCTACACAAGTAGATGCTTCTACCTGCTTCAACCTGACAACACGTTTTCCTTTACAAGTATATAACCTTGTTTCAAATTCTTCCTCCTCAGGTGTCTTAAATCCAGACGCAACACCACCTTCCAGTGGTATAATACATGGCTTAAAATATGACAAGAATTTGTCAGACTCATGGCCTTGGAGTTCCCTGTGCTGTACAGCACGCCCACCAAGAATCGCATCAAGTTCAACAGTTTTAATAGCTGCTGTTCCAGCTTCGTCCTAGTATTATATCCAAGACAAGAAACATAAAAGTCTGACTGAAATGGTACCCCTGAAATTAAAAAAGAAAAAAGTAATCCAATTCACCTGGCTGGTATCCTTTCCAAGCCAAAAGTGTATGTCATACAAATATGCACCTCCTTTTCCAGGACTTGTCTGAAAGATAAATATCAATTATAGGTTGGAAGAAAATTTTAGAATTCTTTATCAAACATAAAAGAAAACAAAGCAACAATATTCGAAGGATGGAGAGGAGAAAAACTGAAGGACACACACACCTGCAAGACAATGTATGAATCACCTGAGTAGAATTTACCATGCTCAGACTTTGGCAATGGAACTGGTTGGAAGTTTTCAATCCTCCAGATCTCAGTCCCACTATAGAAAGTTAAGTCGCAACCCAGAAAATAGAAAATCTGAGGAAGAAACCTCAAGCACTAATAGAAGTTACAAAAAGATAAACATACCAAGAAATAAGCCTACAAGAAACCATCTCCAGATATACAAATCACATTACAAATAAAGTTTCTGAAAACGAAATCAAACAAAATCATGCAAAAATTGCTCCAGTAAGGATACATCTTCTGACCAGCTCCCTGGAATGCAGGTTCTAAAGCTTTCACGGAGCTAGACATTCTGCAAGATATTTTCTTGATGCAGTGTCGTTTAATCAAAGGTAGATAACTAAATTTTCAAAACTCCTAATTCCTGCAGTCTTAGATTTCAAAAGCAAAAAAAGTTAGAAAGGAGGTGGGCATGAGAGGAGGAAAGAATTGTATAAAGATGACAAACACTAGGGTCAACAAAAAATCTATGCTCAAATCGATAACATTTTAAAATCTCACAAGGATCATGGTATGAATTTCTGAGCTCCAGCAAAGAGCATTTGACATCAGGTATTATTACTATAACTACTCTAAGCAACAGATGACCATTCCCAGTACAGTATCTGGAAGAAGACCAAGAAAATTAAACTGCATCAATCTTAAAAATGGGCCCCCAGATTTCATCAATTAATGTTATATCATGAAATCTGGTGTACAATATTATTCCATTTAAATGTCGTGGTAAGTTGGTTAAAATGAGACTTCCAAGCAATCCATTACTCTTGTAGACCCTTATCTACTATTACACCATTATATATCAAGAGATGCAAATCCAAAACATAAAAGATACAACTAATCATAGGAAAACAGCATTGAAAATCTAAAGAGAAAATGCTATTGCATCAATTTACTAGGGACCAAGAAAATGCTATTGCTCTAAGTGCCAGCAGATATGCTGTATCATCAAAGGACAAAGAGGAAACTGGAAAGCCTATAAAGTAAAGTTAATGGACAAAAAACAAATATTTTGAATAACCACTAGAAAATGTAATCTTCAATTTCTTTCATCGTGTAATCTTTTCCTTTAGAGAGGGGTAATGATATATTTCAGTTGTATATATTTTGTACTTCCCAGCTTCTATGCCTGTTCTATTTAGAATTTGCAGAAATCAGAAGAGTAGGAGAAGATAAACCATCTTGATTTCAACACCCAAAATGAGAAAATTCACTTGCCAATACGTTGATATCATAGTTCTATACAATATTCAATTGCAGATACAGATCATCTCTGACACCTTGTGACTTTTAATAAAATGTTTAATAGTCTTCCTATTATTTACTTCTGTTAGAATCCTGTAATCTCTCCATAATATGGGTTGTCGTTTTCCTCTTATTCCAGGGAAGACTTCTCAAGTCTATATTATACAGATTATTTGGGAATATTGAAACAACAATATAGAGATATATACAATTTACTGTGCATTGAAGAACCAAAATCAATTTATTTGTTGCAACAGTTCATGCTAAAGCCTGTAGTGCAAGCTGACAAATAGTTCTGTGTGTTCTCAGTTTACATCTTATGATATAATCACCTCATCACAATCAACTAGGTCTAAGTGCCAGTTGCAGTGCATGCAAATCATTTTGGAAACACAAAAACAAAATGTTAGAAACATTACTAGAACCATTAGGTAATTGCTTCCTATTCACTATTTTAATGCTTAACTTTCCTTGTTAGCCTACGCCTGATAATCTTCTACCAAAGTTTAAAAGGAATAAATATGGCCTACGTGCTAATTATGAGTCTTTGCCACACAAGAAACACAGGGCACCGCGTCAATAATGCCTGATGGACCAAAATCAAAGAACATGTCCAGAAACATAGTCAGAAATCAAAGGAGCAGTTAATAATGTAAAAACCACTATATGCAACATTAACCAGAGTTTTTTTCCACCCGATCACTGATAAGACGTGTGTTTCAGCTGCATTTTCAATTAAACAAGAACTACTCCCCTCAGCATGCAATAGTCTTCATTCGTTGGTTCTTTATTAGTTTTACCATGTCAAATCAAATTAACTGATCAGCAACATGCAAAGAAGAAACGTTGAATAAGATGATCAAGAATTCCAATCCGAAAGCCGCCGATTTTGAAAACCTTTCATCTTCATAGCTGACGAGAAAAACTTTCCGTATTAATTGAATTTAATAGAAAATACTGGCGTCCAGCAGAAAAATGTCCTCTCTTTGGATTATAAGATACAAAATTTCACGGATCAACCCATATTTTTAACGTAACAAGAAGGGAAAAAACAACAATTTAAATTTATCTTCCAAAAAAATCAGCTGAAACGAGTCAGTCATAAAGCAACCTTCAAACACCAAACGATCACTCTCAAATTACCATAACAAAAGCTGCAATTAACACTAATTGCAACATCTAAACTCAGATCAACACCGAAAACAACGGAAACATGAATCGAATTGCCGGAATTCAAAAAAAGTAACAGATCCAGAAAATTAATATCTCCAAACAACAAGAAAAACAGCGAAAATAACAATTCAAAAGCAATTAATTACATCAAATGAAAGCGAAAAAAATTCAAAAACTGACCTGAACACAATGAGATCCTTTCCGTTGCCTTTCCCTGCGTGATTAATAATGATAATCGGAGAATGTCGAAAGGCGTTTTAGAGAGAGAAAATAGAAAGAAGAAAAGGGAAATAGTATTGCAGAGCTGGCAATAATGTATCTATTTATAATTATATACTGCTTTTCTCTCTAACTTTATCTGAGATTTGTTGCAGAAATTCATTCGAAGATAAGAATATTCAGAAATGGAATAAAATCTATACATAAAAATAGAACATATTATACAGAAAGGTGAATGAAGGAAGGAATTATAGGTAGCTTTTTCGACTGTGTTTTTTTATGAGATAGAAAGAAAGGTGGTGGTGGTGATGATGAAAGATTGAAGAAGAAGGGGAGAGAGAGTGTAAATATTTGATTGGGAGTACTTAAAAATGAAATCCGAAATATAAGAGGAAAAATCGCTGAATTTTTTAAGGCAAAAAGATCCCAACACCGGCCAGCGTGGCCTTTTTTTTCTGTCCTCCCTTCATTTCTTTTTCCTGGGCATTATTTTCTATTACTAAAACTTTTACTAAATCAATCCATATATATTTTTAAATAAATACAAATTAATTGCTTAATTAGCAGATAAAAGACATATTGTCAAATGAGATTGCTTTTCTTTTGTGTATATATAGAACAGTTAGATAACATTGATCCGAATTTAATTAAACTTGTACTTGTAGAGCCGGACACTTATTCATATGAATATATGATTTGGACGTTTTTCAAAACCCCACAAATAAAAGTCGAATACTCAATCTCATTTTGACATTAATAGTTTATTTACAAAATGTTCAAGCTTCGAAGTTAAAAGCATGTGTTTTCTTTTTTTTTTCTTTTTAATTAACATGAATTCGATCATCTATTATTAATATGAAAATAAATACTATATAATCAAGAAATATCTCAAACTCTATGAAGAATTTATGCAATGCAATTTGGCAAATTCTAATGGCTAAAATGGAAGAACATAACAATATGTTGCTCTCAAAATGTTCCAAAAAATAACTCCTAAATTTACAGTCATTCTAAAATATCAGCACATAAATTATATTTTTTTGACCTACATTATATTATTAGTACTTCTAAAATAAAGGGAAAAGAAATATTAGTTGGTCTTGGTACCTTTTGCTTGTGAACTCAATGAAAGCAAAGGTGATCTGTATATTCACCAATGTTTGGTCATATTATATGCTTTTTCTTCAATCCAAAATGTATATGAAAATGAAAAGAATTGGTACAAGTTTTACAGTCTATTATATGATATTAAACACAAAAAATTTAATATATATTAAATATTTTTTTGACAAATAGTATAATAGAAGTGTTACATTTTATGCGAATATAACCTATGTTTTACTCAATAAATATTAAAAAATCACAACACACATTTTCGCAACAAAACAATCTTGATCGTTAAAATTTTTATTCAACGATAAAAAAACGTTTAGTATATATCAAATTTTGGCGATTCTACACCATATATGGACCAGAGAAAACCAGTAATTTCATGGACAAAGAGAAGATTGTAAAAACGGAAATAGACGAGGAGAGCCGGTGGCATAGTTGACTTTCGTTCAATTTCCTTTAGAAGATGTTGAGAGTAATGTCGCAAGTTCGAGTCAATATCCTTAGATTTTTGTAGGACACGGAGCGAAGGTCTCAAATTCATCTACAGAAAAGTTTTATGTTGAGAGTACTGGCGGCATATTTACTATAACACCCTTTAAAAAAACAGACACGTCATTATCCGTGTCATTTGACCAAAATATCATTTTTCTATGTTTTTTGCTGGGAGTATCTTTTTCTTTTGTCTCGATTTTATCCCAGAAATAATATATTACAATAATAATCCTATCCAATTATCTAGAAGAGCACTTGCTGCTATACTTTATAACCCTGACTTCGGATAAGGCTGTAGCTTTATTAAAATTATAAATAATTTTGTTGCTGAAGTTACCAGGCTACCCTCGTAAGGGATGATTGCAATAAAAATTAATAAGGGTGGTTGCTCAAGTCAAATCTTATTAGCAATTTTTGGTATAAAAAATCACTTGTCTCCTAATAAAAGAAAAGAATAACATCAGTATTATTTTAACATCTTAAGTGTATATAATTAGGGCTAACATCTTAAGAGTATATAGTTAGGGCAATTTCAAAAAGAAAAGAAAAATATCATTTAAAGCTGAGATTATTTGTACTTATATTTAGATCGGATTCAAAATATATAAATCGAGACAATAAAGTCTAAATTTTGGGGCACGACCGTCGCCCTCCTCCCTTAGATCTACCTCGGGTTCTAGTTATAAACAAATCTTTAAAAAATAATGGTGAAAATCGAAATATTTGAGCAGGCAAAGTTTATATCCCCTTTCAAAAGAAAAGAAGGGCAAAATAGACAATACAAAACTTTCCCCGCAAAAACTATTACTCTCTTCGTTCCCCAATTATCTGTCACATATATCTATTTTATCAGCTTTTTAATTATTTGTTATTTTATGAAACCAATAGAGTATTAAATGCATTTTTTTAAATTTACCCTTATATTTAATTAATTCAATCAACAAATAATTTGAATTATCCTAATATAAATGTATTAATGGAAAGTTAAAAGTGCCTATCTATCTTAAATTAATGTATCTCAATTATTTTTTTAATTCGAGCTTTTTATCCTAAAAGTGACACATAAATGTGCAACAAAGGAGTATATGTTAGTATAATTTATAACCACCCGGATAGATCATCATCATTCAGTTGCATCTCTGAAAAACCAAAGAAGAAAGAAATCAGCAGCAAAAAAAAAGAAAAAGAAAAATGTTGGCAGTTTTTGATAAATCGGTAGCGAAGAGCCCAGATGCATTGCATACCCCAAATTCTGATTCCGTTAATGCCCTCAAAGATGGGTTCTTGGCAGGGTGTTTCTCGTCCTTTCACCCCTCCGGCCCTGTCACCATTAATCTTGGTTCCTCTGGATTCATGGCTTATACTAGTCACAACCAAAATCCTCTTCTTCCCAGGTTCATTTTCTTTTTTCCTTCTTTCTTGGATCTTGTTGTTCTTGATCTGATATTTTTTATTAATATTTTTATTTATTTATTTAGCAGTGGTTGATTCTTTGTTGGCTAATGGCCAGGTTATATCGTGTTGGAGTGAATTGGTTAGTGATTTGTTAATTTTATTCCTGAATTATAATTCACTGAAGAAGATACAATCGGGTTAATGACGGGTTAACCTGATTTTTATTAATATAAAAATGTCTACTCAACCTGACCATTAACTTATATTAGGTCAGATCGGGTTGGAGGGAATTTGTTAGAAATACATGGTTTGTCCCCTGAATTAGAATGCAGTGGAGAAAAGACTATCGGGTCGTTCGGGCCGGTGGCAGAGATATCACACGAAACTACTTTTATGGCAGAAATAACTATTTGCTCTTTTTTCGTGTGGCGGCATTTGCCCAGGCCTCCCCTTAGTTAAGATTATGACATTCCTTGATCCATTGACATGTCAAATTGAATAGTCATGTGGAAATATAAATAGAAATTGCAATTTCTATTCTTATGAGTTTCATGAGTCTGTTAGTCTATACTAGTTAAGGATTTTCATGAGTGGATTATGAATTTTTTGCTCATTTACTCTTGTATAGGATGCTTATTTTTAGTTAACTTTTTGTGTTTCTTTACTCGATATCAATCTGGATGAAAATCTTGATAATCTTTTTATGTTGTTAAATTTCAATAGAGGGATTAGTGAGGATAAGATTGCAGGACAACGCTTGTAATCTTGAGTATTGTCTGTAGTGTTTGATGAAGTTTAGCAAGCAGCATTACTTAGAACATGATGCGGGACGATATAAATCTTCGATTTGTTTTCTTATTATATCTGAATTATATTTTTGGTTGCCTAATATACCTTCTATCCTGACATTTCTTGATGACATTACAAAGCGTGCGTATGCTATATGCATCCTATTTCTTGCCATATTAAATGTTTGCTGCATTTCTCTAGTTCCCCTGCTTTCACATGCTATAGAAAATAAAATTCCCTGTTTATCTTCTCAACTAATTATGTTTGCTGCTAATTCGTATTTTCAATTCCCTGTACATAGAACGACGCTAACAAAATTACATCATATAATTATTTCCTCGGCTATGGTAATAAACGTTTAACGACATCTTAAAAGTTAAGTAGTTTGATAAGATGCATAACTTCTAATTTAGTGTAATTTGATTGACCACGTTTGCTGTTCACTTTCTGCAGACTGTTTGGTGTTGTGGATGATATATTCTGCTTGTTCCAAGGCCACATTGAAAACGTTGCACATCTGAAGCAGCAGTATGGGCTAAACAAGGCAGCAAACGAAGTGATCATCGTCATTGAAGCTTACAGAACCCTGAGGGATAGAGGTCCTTATCCACCGGATCAAGTTGTGAAGGATATCCATGGAAAGTTTGCATTCATTCTCTATGACAGTTCCTCGAAAACTACTTTTCTCGCTGCTGTACGTATCTCTCAAGTTTTATTTTTGATTTTGTGTTTCCAATTGACAACTTTGTTATGTTCAGCATTCAGCTCTATACCTCGTTGATGAAGCTCACTTTATTGTCTTATGGATATAGGATGCTGATGGGAGTGTATCCTTCTTCTGGGGAACTGATGCAGAAGGGCATCTTGTCCTTTCAACTGATTCTGATATAGCAAAACAAGGCTGTGGCAAATCCTTTGCACCATTTCCCAAAGGTAACTTTGACACGTTGCTGATAATTCACTGTTCTTGTGTAGAATCGACCTATAGAATGAATGTATATTAAACTCAAGGTGGATTCATGAACGTAGGAGCTCCTCTCTGCCTGAGTAAGAGGTTTATATGATAATGTCGTCTTTGGTTTCCTATATGGGGTACCCGGATTGCACTTGAATTTGTTCCCTCGTTTGTCATTTTGTTTTGTTTTGTTTTGTTTTTTTTCATTTTCACTTTGCACGTTAAATTGCTCTATTATTCATTTGAGGTAACTAAACTAGGGTAGTATGGTTTTTATTTGTCCCTTACGAAAATACTACTTCCCTGGTTGAGTCAAATCTTGACTTGTTTACTTGTGCATTACTTTCTCTAGGATGCTTTTTCACATCTTCTGGAGGGCTAAGGAGTTACGAGCACCCTCTTAATGAGTTAAAGCCAGTCCCGAGGGTGGACAGCTCAGGCGAGGTTTGTGGTGCTACCTTCAAGGTTGATGAGGAGACCAAGAAGGGCGGAACTGGTATGCCTAGGGTTGGAAGTGCTGCAAACTGGTCCGAACACTACTAATCTAACGATTCTTCAGTCTGGCAATGCTTTTTGTTTATTAGTTTGGCCTTGCATTTATCTAGTTACTACTAAAGAAGACTACTACTACTAAAGCTTCATCTTGATAGAAAATATGACATTCAGAGAGAGAATCGCTAAAAGCACTACACTTGATGTGGCTCTATATGAATTTTTAAGTTTTTTTTTTTTTGCTTCTTTTTCAATTTGATGCTTCAAGGGGAGGCCATTTTAAGGTCCCCGGACATGCATAATACATACAAATAATTGTGTACTTAGTTTAAAAGATGGTCTAATCTGTGGATACTATCCTTTCGTAGATAAATAGCTTTCTCCTTTTCTTTATATTACACTAATCTGTTCAATTTTCTTTGTCATTATGAGATGGAAAGCAGGAAGGGGAAAAAAACTCGGATGCCCTTAACAAAATTACCTTGCAGTTGTACTATAGAAATGTTTAGCTGCTGGGAAGCCGTAGTTTCTTGCTTTCTTCTTCCTTGGATGCTTGCTGCTATGATATCTTTGAGGATGTCGGGTTATGATTTTTTAACTATTGCGACCGGTGAAAAATAGTTTTTAGTCAAGTTTTGATACAATTGTGTACTACACATGATGGATAGACTCAAATTTTTCAACTGTTGCAACCAGTGAATAATCTTGATTTTCTTTAAGTTAAGACAAAATTGTGTACTAATCATCACAGATTTGGGGTCATCGGGCTCTTATTTTTCAATTGTTCCGAACGATGAATAATCTCAATTTCAGTAATTTTCTTACAAAATCGTGTAGTAACCATCACTGATTTAAGGCCGTCGAGCTAAGATTTTTTAACTATTGCGACAGGTGATTAATCTCTATTCAGTCATGTTTTGAAAAAAACCATGGACTAACCATCACATATTTGGGGCCTTCGGGCTCTTATTTTTCAACTATTGCGAACGGCTATTAATCTCGATTTTAGTAAAGTTTTTACAAAATGGTGTACTAACCATGACTGATTTAGGGCCGTCGAGCTCAAATTTTTTAACTGTTGCGACAAGTGATTAATCTCTATTTTACTCAATTTTTTAAAATTTTTGTACTAACATCCAAGATTTCAGGCAGTCGGATTCTTATTTTTCAATTGTTGTGAACAATGATTAATCTCAATTTTAATCAAGTTCCTACAATATGGTGTAGTAACAATTTTAGATTTAGAGTCGTAGGACTCGAATTTTCACTGTTGCGATTAGTGAATAATCTGGATTTTTGTCTACTTGAAACAAAAATCGTGTACTAACCATCATATGTTTATTTTCGTCAGGCTCATAATTTTCAATTGTTGTGAACGGCGATTGATCTTGATTTTAGTAAATTTATTAACCATTATTGACTTAGGGTCTTCGAGCTCAAATTTCTTAACTGTTGTGACAGGTGAATAATCTTTGTTTAATTCGAGTTTTGAGAAAAAAACTTGTACTACCATCACAGATTTGGGGTTGTCAGGCTCGTATTTTACATTGTTACGAATGGATGATTAATCTCGATTTTAGTCAAGTTCCTAGAAATTGGTTTACTAACCATAACAGATTTAAGGTTGTCGGCTCAGATTTTTCAACAGTTGCGACAAGTGAATAATATATTGGATTTTTGACAATATCAGACAAAAATGTGTACTACCATTACATAATAGGGTCATTGGCTCTCATTTTTCAACTGTTGTGAATGGTGAATAATCTCAATTTTAGTAAAGTTCTTACAAAATCATGTAGTAAGCATCACATATCGGGCTTGTATTTTTCAATTGTTGTGAACGGTTATTAATCTCGATTTTAGTCAAGTCCCTACAAAATAGTGTACTAACAATGAAATATTTAAGGTTGTCGTGCTCGAATTTTCAACTGTTGCGATCAGTGAATAATCTGTATTTTTATCAAATTCAAATAAAATCGTGGACTAACCATCACATGTTTAGTGTTGTCAGTCTAGTAAATTTCAACTTTTTTGAATGGCGACTATTCTTGATTTTAGTAAATCTATTACAATTTTTTTTACTATCAATTATTGATTTAAGGCCGTCGAGCTCAATTTTTTTAACTGTTGTGACTGGTGAATAATCTTTATTTTAGTCAAGTTTTGAAAACATTATGCACTAACCATCACGAATTTGTGGTCGTTATGCTCGTATTTTCAATAGTTGCGAAAAGTGATTAATCTCGATTTTAGACAAGTTCCAACAAAATGGTGTACTAACAATCGCATATTTAAAGTCTCAGCTCAGATTTTTCAACTGTTACAACAAGTGAATAATATGGATTTTGTCAAAATCAGATAAGATTGTATATGTCATCACATAATAGGGTCGTCGTGCTATTATTTTTCAACTGTTGTGAAAGGTGAATAACCTCAATTTTAGTAAAGCTTTTACAAAATCGTGTAGTAACCATTACATATTTAAGGATGTCAGACTCGTATTTTTTTAACTATTATAAAAGCTAATTAATCTTTTATTAATCACAAATTTGGGGTCGTCAGGCTCATATTTTTATATTGTTGCGAACGATGATTAATCTCGATTTTAGTCCAATTTCTACTAAATGGTGTACTAACCATCACAGATTTAGAGTCACTGAGCTCGGATTTTCCAATTGTTGCATTCAGTGAATAATTTGGATTTTTGTCAACTCCAAACAAAACCATATACTAACCATCACAAATTTTGAGTCATCGGGCTCACATTTTTCAATTGTTTCGAATAGTGATTGATCTCGATTTTAGTAAAGTTCTTACAAAATATGTACTAATCATCACTGATTTAAGGCCCTCGTGTTCATAGTTTTTACTGTCGTGAAAGGTGATTAATTTTTATTTTATTAAAGTTTTTAAAAAACAGTCTACTAACCATTGCAAATTTAGGGTCGTTGGGCTCGTATTTTTCTGTTGCTGTAAACGATGATTAATCTCGGTTTTATTAAAGTTCGTATAAAATGGTGTATTAACTATCACGAATTTAAAGTTGTCAAACTCAGATTTTTCAACTATTGTGGTGAATGATCAAGATTTTTGTTAAATTCAAACAAAATCGTGTACTAACCATCACAAATTTAGGGTCATCGGGCTATTATTTTTCAACTGTTGCGAACAATGAATAATCTTGATTTTAGTAAAGTTCTTACAAAATTGTGTACTACCCATCACTTATTTAGGGTCGTCGAGCTCATATTTTTTAACTTTTGCGATAGGTAATTAATCTCTATTTTAGTCAAGTTCTGAAAAAAATCAGGAACTAACCATCACGTAATTGGGGCCAACAGGCTCATATTTTTCAATTGTAACGAACGGTGATTAATCTCGATTTTAGTAAAGTTCCAACAAATTGGTGTACTAACAATTACAGATATACTGTCGTCAGGCTCAGAATTTTCCACTGTTGCAACTAGTGAATAGTCTTGATTTTTGTCAACTTCAGACAAAATCGTGTACTAAGCATCATGGATTTGAGGTCGTCTGACTCATATTTTTCAATTGTTCCGAATGGTGATTAATCTCGATTTTAGCAAAATTCCTACAAAATTGGTACACTGACCATCATGGATTTATGGTAGTAGAGCTCAAATTTTCCAACAGTTGCGACTTATTAATATTCTAGTATTTTGTCAATCTCCGACAAAAATTGTGTACTAATTATTTGGCTTTTGGTGGCATTGCATAACTGCCATGAAAAGTTGTTTAATTTCCACAAAAGTTGTTTCGGGGCACTTATGCAGCACTTTTTGAAAGTGCCCCACAAGTGGTGTCGTTTTTTCGTGGCACTAATTAAATGCCATAAATAAATTGGCAACACAACTTGTGGCACTTTTTAAAATATGACATATTTTGCGGCACTTTTGGTAAATGCCGCACAAATAATATAATATTTTTAAATAAAAGATATTTTATTTTAAAAGAAAAATAATAGCCATAGGAGGGTCCTTAAGAAAGCTCTCGTTGAAAACACTGAGGCTTTAATCAATACACTACGAAGACTTTTATTCTAATTTTAACCAAATTTATTTATATAATATTACAATTAATTTTATTTAATTAATTTAAGTTTGATATTCATATATATTAATGTATAATAACAACAACCAATTAGAAATAAAACTATTTTAAAGCAAAAAAATGAATAGAAATAATACTAAATGAAAACTAAATATTGTTAATATAATATTATTTAAATTTAATAACATGAAATTTAATAACTAATTATTTTCCATTTCTTTTATCAAACTTAATAAAGTTTTAAAATTGATATACGAAATTTAGAATATATAATATATGGAATTTAGTTCAATGTGAGTTTTTTTTGTATTTAATCTAAAAGATTTTGTTTAATAATTTTAAAATGAAAATAATTAATTAGTTTCATAGTCAATTAATTATAATTATTTATTATCATTAATAAACATATATCTTATTAACTTTGAAAATTAAAACACACAATTAGTAATATCAATACTTTATCTTTAAATTAATTTTAACATAAATTTCATTTAAATTTATCAACTTGACTTGTTAAATATCTAATGAAATATTATATGTCACTATTACTACATGTGCCACAAATTTTAAGGTACTAGTTTTAAAATGTCACTAAAATATGACATTTTGATATACTGCCATACTTTTTATGGCACTTTATGTTGAAAATGAACAAATGCCACAATTTTTCATGGCAATTGTTAAAAAGTGCCACGAAAATCTGATATTTTCTCAAATTGTCATAATTTGTGACATTTCATGAGGCAATTAAAAAAATTTCATAAATTTTGTGGCGCTTCTTATAAAGTGCCAAAAAAATATGACATTTTCACATAAATACCGTAAATAAATGATATACATCATAAGTGCCACAAGCTAAATTCCACCAAAGCCCATTTTTTACCATAGTGTAACTATCGTAGATTTGGGGTTGTTGATCTCTTATTTTTTAATTGTTGCAAATGGTGAATAATCTCGATTTAATAAAGTTCTTAAAAAATCGTGTAGTAACCACCATAGATATGGGGTCTTCGGGTTCGTATTTTTCAACTGTTATGAACAATGATTTATCTTGATTTTAGTAAAGGTCTTGCAAAATAGTACACTAACCATCGTTGATTTATGGCTGTCGAACTCAGATTTTTAATTAGCGTGACATGTGATTAATCATTATTTTAGTCCAGATTTTTAAAAAAATCGGGTACTAACCATTACAGATTTGGATACCCAGACTCATATTTTTCAATTGTTGTAAACGGCGATTAATCTTGATTTTAGTCAACTTCCTACAAAATGATGCACTAACCATCAAAGATTTAGGGTTGTCAGGCTCGAATTTTCCAAGTGTGGTGACCAATGAATAATTTGTATTTTTGTTAACTTGGTGTTGTAAGATGAGCGGGACATGGGTGAAGAAGATTGTTTTATGAAATAAAGATTGGAAAGCTATATTAGTAATTTTACATTATTTAATTGACATGTGCTAAATTAATCGGATTTCATCCTAAAAAATGGTAGCGAG
>JAOWBF010000001.1:10264181-10274354 GCA_028566175.1 Vinca major
AGCTTGGACAACCCTGAATGAGAAGGTAACATCCGGCGATGTCCTTCGAGTCATCCATGCACGAGATGCACATCTGGTGGTACAAATATGCGAGGACACCACTGACCCAAGAGTGCTGGTCAAGCTCCAGGTGGTCACCACGCAGGAGGAGCAGTAGTCGCATGCTCACACTATTCCCCGACTTATCGGGGGAATAAAAATGTAGTCATCAGCAAAAAAACCAGGGCCTTAACCCTCTGCTCTACCTCGATGGGACCGGCATCATCCCGGAGTGGCACGCCAATGTGGGCAAATACCTCGCTAAAGAGCAAAGTATTGCCACTAAATCCATTCGGCGTGGGTCGGAATCCCAGCATTTCGAACACGATGCCCATCCATTTATCGGGGGCATAATTGTATTTGTCGCCAAAGGACACCATGTGGCCTCTAGTGGGCAGCCTACGTCCTCTAGGGTGATGGTCGCCTCCCCGCAAGGTAGGTGAAACGTGTGGGTCTCCGGGCGCCATCTCTCAACTAATGCAGTCACGAGTGCGTGATCTACATTCATTGCGCCTAATCTACAACATCCGCCTAAACCTATGAAGTCGATTAGGTCTCAAACTCTTTGGTGCGTCTCTCGGTTATAAGCTAGGTAAAAATTTTGCAAGCTTGTGATAACCTTAAGAGGGTCGTTAAGACTAGCCTCCCCTAACCATATACCTAACGACCTATGCGACGGTTGTTTGTTCAACAGTCTCGAATCAATATGCCATGTATGAAGATGAGCGGGATTGGCCATCTACACAAAACAAATGAATATACAATTTACTATGTTTTCAAATTATAGCCGAAAATATCAAATTCAAACAATTCACAAATTACTTATTCACAAATTCCATGTCAATTTCCAATTTCCAATTCCCAATTCACAAAAACCCTAATTACCAAATTAACAAAAAACATAATTTGATATTCACAATTCATAAATTACTCAACAAAAAACCCTAAAGTCAAAATTCTCAAATTCAAACTACACAACATATTCACAAAACCAAATATACACAACAAATTCACTTAATCAACAAATTACTCCCAATTCCCAATTCACTATTTAACAATTTTTCCAAAAAAAAAAAAAACCAATTTGTAGAGTTTTTGCCTCAATTTACTCTAAGGACGATGTGAGAGAAAGGATTAAAAGGACACCGGGGGGTGCTCGGTGGCGGGAGAGGAGGATTTCGGGGGGAGGGAGAGTTGTTTTTTTGGGGAATTTTGGAAGTGTAATCGGGCTGGGGAAGAATAAAAATGGATATAACCACTATCCCCCGAAAATGGAACTCGGGGTTCTGTTCTCACCCGAGAACGGAATCTTGAGTTCCGTTTTCCACCCTTGCCACATAACCCACGCGTGCCTGCGCCACGTCAGCCAGAACGGAACGCCAAAAATATTGGTCAGCCAATTTTGGGTGCGACGTTTTGGCCATTCTCCTAAATGGGTGTCATTCTAATCCTTGTCCCGGCAGTGTTTGACTGCCTTGGTCCCATGGGTTTGATTGAAAATAAAATTTAAAGACAAGGGGCTAAATTAGAAATAATAATACTTTGAAAACTCAGAGAAAAGGAGGGCAACACTGGAATTAACAAATAATTATAAGCCGAATTCGTCAAAATAATAACACGCGGCTTCATTCACTCCTTTTCAGTCACAGTCGGCCCCTTCTTCCCTTCTACTACGGCGGCACCTTCAAGAACAGGTACTTTCCCGCCTTTTCTATATAATATATACAAGATTTATTCACATTCATCTCTTGTTTTTAAGTGTATTATTTTGATGGGGTTTCTTTCTTTTAGAGGGGTAGAAAGAAATTTGGAAATTAGAAAAACTATTGTGTTTGTTTAGCCTTTTAAATTTCTTGCTCCCAATTTGGAAATTTGACCTTTTTTATGCATTTTGTTTAGTTTTTAGGTGTTTTATCTGTGAATTGAGTGTAAAGTTTCTACCTTCATGAACAGATTGGTTGAGTTTATGTTACTTTTACAATTTATTATTGTTTAATGTGATTTTTGGTGATTATATTATCTGGTCCTTGCATGTCTAAGTATGAATAATTGATGGAAGCTAGACTTTTAACATGTCTAAAGCCTGTGTCTGTTTGTTAGGTTTGTGATTCTGTTCGGCGAAGAGATTGGTTAGAAAAATATGGCTTCTGCTAATAGTTCTGATTTGTGTTCTGAAATGGAGGTTGATGCTTTTAGACGTCTTTTTCCCTTGCGTTTTCATGAACGTCATCTGCTCGAATCTATACGCCCTGATGGCAGGTCCCTAAAAAAAGCTAGAGATACAACCATTGCTCTTGGTTAGTGAATTCATGTTTATTTCAGGAGTCTTTTAAAGTTTTGCCTTCATTTAGATTTTTGATGTCTATCGATTGTTTTGAACTGTAGGAGCTGTTACATCAGCTAATGGATCAGCACTTGCAAAGATCGGCTGTACAGTAAGTTCTTAATGTGCTACTGAACGCTTACACTCATATGCTGGATCTTCTTTTCTGTTTGCCTGTAGTGAGGTTTCTTATCATAGAAAAAATCACCCGTTTTCTTGCATTAGTTAACCAAAAGTTTTTGATGCGCAGACCATGTTGGCTGCCATTAAACTGGAGGTCATGACACCAGATGTGGAGGCGCCAGATGAAGGCTGCATTTGTATTTGAACTTTAGTTTTTCACAAGTTTATCTTCTTGTTTCTTGTGTTGAAATTTAATTATACTTCTGTTGCATACAGCTGTAGATTTTCATATGCCCCCAGTATGTTCACCCATTGTACGGCCTGGTAGGCCAGCAGAGGCTGCACCTGTCGTTGCAAAGCAGTTATCTGACACTATTTTGAGGCAAGTGGTCAAACATTTTCTTACTTGCACTCAAAATTTCTGTTCAAGAATTCCACCTTTGGATGCAAAGAGTTTTTTACCGAATGATAGAAGTGCCTCAAACTTGGAGTCAGTTAACAAAATTGACATTTCTCTACTTATATTTGTGAATTTTGTAATTTGAAATCGAGTTTCCAAAGGCGATGTCTATTTTAGTGGTAGGTTTAAAGTTCACTCAATTCAAGATGCAACTTTGTAATAGACTGCAATTCTGGAATATAGTGAAGGAAAAATGTAACTAATGATATAATGTTGTCTTTCCTTGTTTCATTGTGGACATTTAGGTAGTCATGCTAGAAAGCTCCACGTGGTGTAGAAATTAAATTTGACCAGATCATCTAAAACTTCTTGTTCTAGTTTGCAAATGTCCTTGATTTTGTTACTGATTAATTTACTTGAATTTATGTAGTTCTGGTGTTGTTGATTTGAAAGAATTATCCTTGGTCAGTGGAAAAGCTGCTTGGATGGCCTACCTGGTAATGAACCTCAAGTTTTAATGTCCTCCCACCATCATAATCTTCGTAATTTGTCCTCTAAATCTAGGGGCTTATTGAGTTCAATATTTTATATTAACCTTAAGTTCAATATTTTGTTACCCTGTCCCCGCTGTTGAAGTGAAAGTGTTACTTATCAGTGCTTTGCTTATGAAATGGAACAGGACATATATTGTCTAGATGCAGATGGCTGCCTCTTTGATGCTGCACTACTCTCTGCTGTTGCTGCACTTTCGCATTGTAAGTCCGGAACATGCATTATACTTAAGATTGGTTCCTTTTGTTTATTGGACTGTGGTAAAGTTTCTATACTGTCATCTATCCCCCTTTTTCCCACCGATATAATGAAATCTGTTATCTTGAAATTTGAAGCCTTAGAATATCCATAAGAAAAATTAATATAGAATTACATGTATCGAGGCAATGTTCTTTGCTAAATGACGAGTTCGGAGATTGATATTTTTTTT
This sequence comes from Vinca major, assembly GCA_028566175.1. NCBI lineage: Eukaryota > Viridiplantae > Streptophyta > Magnoliopsida > Gentianales > Apocynaceae > Vinca > Vinca major. The sequence continues at coordinate 10,268,049 of JAOWBF010000001.1, forward strand.
TAATTTTTTTTTTTTTGCAACTGGGTTGGCCAAACTCGAGGCTCCCTGTGTTTCTTTCATTGCATTCGATTACAGCCTTTTGGAGTTCAATTTAGTCGAGATATTTACTGAGTTCTAAGTAAATATTAGTTCTTATTTCTTCGGTCTCTTGCAGTGCAAATTCCTATAGTTTCTTTGAATGATGAGGGAAGAGTAGTACTTATTACTGAGAACGGTGAAGGAGAGAAGTTTGAGAAGGAGGCTGTCAACAAAGGAAAGAGGAATCTCGCATTGAAAAAATTACCGTTCTCCTTAACATGTATACTTTACAAGAATTACATCCTTGCAGACCCTACAGCAGAGGAAGAGTCCATAATGGATACCCTTTTAACTGTGGTTCTAGATTCCTCTAGTAAACTCGTGTCTCTGTATAAGCCCGGGGGACCAGTTCTTGCTCATACTTCAGCTATACAGGTTAGTTTTTGGTTTCAAAAACTGTATACTAATGAGCCATAAGTTTCTTGAACTCTTGAAAATTTGAGGAACTTTTAAGTTTAACCTGTTTAGGCTTAAAATGCATTTCGGATATTACCTGTTATTGGCAATATCAACAGCGGATACACTTAAAAGATGGAAAACCTGCAAATGTTCATAAAACTGCCCCCTCACATGCAGTTGATTTGTCTCCTTTTTTTTTTCCTTAATAAATTCAGTAACTATTATGCATGTTGAATTACATTTTAGTTCTGTCTCGACTTCGGCTTAGAGGGGTTGGGTTGAAGTTGGAGGTCGCTGAAGCAGAAATTTAGGATCAATGCCCCTGATCACTTTTGGACTGAGGGCACCAACTATTTTCCTTCCTCAACAAAAGACAAACAAGAAAAAGGAAAGAGATTGTATCATTTTCTTTACAAAACCTGATCAGCTTAGGACTAAAAATCAAAAGAAAAGGAGGACGGAAAGATACAACCCCAGTTTTATTAAAAGCGGAGAGGAGAAGTTCATTCCTTTCCTTGGGCCCTCTAATTATGCAACACCCCTCGCCATTTTCTTGCAAAGTGTTCCTATGTGTATGCTATCTGTAATGCTTGATAAGATATCATGTAGTGATAATATAAATGAGAATTTTCAAGGAAAGAAAGGGAGAAAAGGGTGGATGACACTGGCTTTTACATAATAACTGCTCACAAGGAACATCTACCATGATTGCAGGATTGCGTTGCACTAACTAGACAGAGAATGAAAGAACTTCAAGAAGTCTTGGATGAGGCACTTTCAGATATGGAGGTGGACTGAACTGCTGGTAGCTATAAAATTTCAGATGGTCTCCTTACAAATTTCCAGCTTTATGAGATTCCCTTACCCATAATGAAGTTGTAATTTGAGAAAAAAATATAATTTAGGGACAATGTTTTCAGCCAATTTGTCTACATTCTCTGTTGCTTGGATTGCAGTTTGGAGAATATCAATTTCATTGAAGCAAGAATTAGTACTTTTTTCCTCCCCTTGTACACCCATTATGTTTATGTTGGACTTATAATTTTGATTGATTATATTATTTTGGTCTTTCTTTTTCTTTCTCTTTTGGTATTGTTTTTGTTTGTGGGGTTTCTTCTGTGTGTGTGTTTGGCTTGGGGATGGTTTGGTTTGAAAGAGTTCGGGGAGAACTGTTACATGATATGACAGTCTTTGATTATATGTCTATTTGGATAGTTTGTTCTGGATTTGAAACTCAAATTGAGACTTAAACAAGCTTTGGATTAAGTTTAGAATGAAACTTCAAGTACTAATTCATTGAGAGGAGTGAATTGGCTTAGAAGAGAGTTAGGTGGACCTAAGTAAACACAAAATCTACTACACATTTTGCCCTTTTACAATAATACATGAAGACCTACAAAAGAAAAAGAACCCCTCACCCCACAACCCACCACCAAAGAATGTTACAAAAAAATTTGCAGAATTTTTCACTTCATACATGTTTCAGTTATACTATCCCTCTTCTGAGGGTTTCACGAATGTTAAAACCTTCCTTCTTCCTCAAACTAACTCCATTAACAATGGATCACCGGCGGCCATAATTCTTATGAGCTTAATGAACTCTTGCTCACTTGTTATGCTCCATGGATGAATTGCAGCTACTTCAGCAGAATAAAACGTTGTAGAATTCGTTGGGGGCTTCTTCTTGTAAATCATCGAGTTGAAGACGGGGTCAAAGTTTTGCTCAGAGTCCATTGCCATAAAGAACATAGGTATGGCAACCTTGTGATGGATATCCAGATCACCAACAAGATTAACAAGATCAACAAAGTCGGATACAAAATGGCGAGGCACATAGAATAACACCGAGCTGCAGATTGTAAGACTCTGATCGTTTTTCACAGACTCTTTGTACTTGACTTGTAAATGAGCTGGCATTGTGCCAACTACTTTCTTTACCATTTCTGCTTGCTTTAAAAACCAATCTGAGTTGCCAGCAGTTGAGACCGTGGTCCACGACTTAGACACCTAGATACCCAAGTTGTTAGAATGGAGAAAACAAGAACCCCAGAATAACTTGACAAGCTAACTAATTAACAGATGCATTCAAACCTCCTTTTTTCGGATATGGCAGGATATGCATCAAATCATGGCTCTCTTTTTTTTAATGGAAATAGAATGTTGTAATTTTTCTATTAATGGATGTGATGTAATCTTGAAATGTAATTTACCTTGTTTGGTATCCAGAGCCTAGTCTTGTCAGCTTGCAGCAAGTTCCAGTAATTAAGAATTGTATTATCCTGGAGAAATAAAAAGCCGTCGGCACTGGCGTATCTATCAAACAATTTTGGTAGATCCCTGAAATGAAGTGGAAAAGTACTTGTGAATCAAAGATAAAAGAGAATGGAAGTTGGCGCAGTTACAATTATTCTGTAGGTTTAGAATGCAATCTTCATCACATATAGAGAAAGAAACACGAATATGAGATCCGGGGACTCTTGGAGAATTACATTTCACCACATATAGAGCAGAACAGATCTTACTACTAACTTTGTTTATACAAGTATATCAAGTAAATCCTCTTAAAATTTCAAGTACATAATTATTCTTCAAGAGAAATGTTTACTTGTTTACTGATAAGCTCTTTGGTACATGGAGCTACAAGAGGGGTGGAGAATCCCCGAATTAGGAAACGTCCAGATACTAAAAGAATATCTAAATCCACCATTATAGAGGGAGATATCAGATCTTTCATCGGTTTCAGAATTTTAAAAGGTTTTCCATTTTACCTAGTATCAGTAATTCAAGTGCTTTCCTTCTTCATTTTCCAGTTTGAGTTACACATATTGATTGGCTTTCCTAAAAGTATTAGTTGCTGAAGTCCATATTTCCAGAAGACTACTTGAAAAATATTTCCAGATCGAACATAAAAGGGGTACGAACTATGTGCAAGACTCTAAACCACTGAGCTCCAAAAGGAAACTGTTTGGTTCTATTAATATAAACCATTTCGAGTATATTTGTAGCTTCCAAAAGTAAAAGCAAAAAATTCTGACAAAACTGAAATGGAACGTGTAGATGGAGAATGGCTTACTTGTAAATGTGGTCCAACTGGCCTTGTTCAACAGCAAGATCTGCATTCTTCTGACTCGACAGTATAATTACCGTCTTAAAAATCCTGCCATACAGCAACCTCCACTCCAACGCAGTTCGTTCAATAGGTCCACTGCAAAACATTATAAGCACAACATTCCCGAAATTCTTCCTCCACCTGATCAAATTCCCAATTTCATAGTTCACGGTCCCAATTTCCATGACACCAAGATGTACAGATGGTAACTTGTGAGGAACAAATTCCTTCCTATCACCATGACCAATGTTTGCCCTGGGCCTATCGATTTCTAGGGACATCAGCCTAGGCTGCTGGTAACCAACAGCAAGCAAATCTTGAAGCCACGCAGCTGTGAACTTCACATCTTTCTCAGTCCAAAAACCTTCCTCAGCCATAGCATAACTCAATTCAAGAACTTTTTCAAAGAGTCCGTGCTTCTCAGATCTCCAGCCTACTAAGAATTTAGTCAAACGTCCTACATTCACGTGAAGATCTTTCTCCTCCGAAAACGGGTAACCTTCAACTCTGTCATACCGATGAACTGTGGGAGGATAAACCACAACATACCCACCAATCTCCCACAATAGCCTCTGTGCCCAATAACCCCTCAAAACATCCGAAGCCATTGTACTAACAGAAACAGGAAGCATCAAAGCCCAAAATGCAGATGAATGAAATATCGTATTGAAGGAATTGACTGGCACCATTATTCCTTGGGGCAATGCCACTTTTGGTGCATGATCATCAAACCTAATGTCGAACGACTCAAATTCAGCTTTCCTAGTAAAATAAAAAACTGAATCCACATCCGGCAACCCATTCGAAATCCCCTGCTGAATGAACTGTTTTCCACCAAAAACCTCAGTATAATACTCCTCATGCCCAATTTCACCCACATTCTCTAATGGTAACCCCCTAGGCCAAACAGACCGTTGCCCGAAATGTATATAAGGATTCACAACAGTCCTATTAGGATTCTCATGAGTATACTGCAGAATAATTTCCTGCCTAGCCTTCTCCCCAATTAATTCCACATCAAAATGTTTGCCAAGATCATTATCAATTACCTCACCTCTATCATCAACATCAAATATTTTCTTACCACCGTGTTGTATAGCAAATAAATATCCAACAGTTTTCCTAACATAAGAATCATATGGCAAGTAATCAACAATTCTAAAACCCAATTGAGCTTGCATTTCCAAAGACAAAAAGATTGTACCTTTAAGATTCCAATCTTTCGGGGTCTTCGAATTCCCAATAACAAGCACTTGCCAGCCCTTAATCTTAACCAATTTATGAAGCGAATCAGACGGATAATCGGAAACAGAAACAACGATCCACTTCTCTGATCGGAAATTAGCAAAAGGAGTAGATTCATCAGTAATTGACCTAATCATATTCCAATTGATTTTGGGTAATTGAGGGTGAATAGAATGGGATTGGGTGGATTGCAAGCAAATCAATGCAGAAGCATCTCGGCCATAAGCGGCGTTTCGGAAGAAGAAAAGACCAGCAACAGTAGTTACCAATAGAATCAAAGTACCAATCTTGTAAATATTCTCCGTGAACCATGAAGAGAAATCAAGTTTCTTGGACTGAGAAGAAAATCGAATTGAATTGTTGTTCTGAGATGGTTTTGGAATCTCACGATCTTTTTGGACTAACATTTTTGAAAAAATTCTTGATAAGGAATGAAATTGAGTAATGGGTTTCAACAGTGACAGTATCAAATTGAGTCCTCTTTGGTTCAATGCAACATTGACTAGAGGAGCTTCCTTCTTCTTCTTCTTCTGAGAGAGTGAATATGGCGGTGAGGGGAAGAAGATGAAGATTGCCGACAAAAGAAGTGCAGTGGTGTCAGATTTGTTTGTTGAGAGATCTGGTTGGTTGTTTTCTTGAGCTTCAATGTAACTCAACTGAGTGACAAGAGGGAAGGCTGGTGGGGTATATAATGGATTTGTTACCAAAAGTCGGTCAAGTCACCATTGTGGAACACTCATTTTTTTCTTGCAATTATGATTAAATGTTCATTGTTGATTTTTCGATTTAATACTTAAAAAAGAAGATGAACACTTGTAAGAGAAAAAATTATGTTGAGAGCTTTACCTCGGAGAATGATCTAACTGCATGAGTAGACTATAAAATGAACATGTATACTATTTGTGTATTAAACTTTACCCCAAAAAAAGATTAAACAAATGTTCGATAATTACTATTTATACCCTGAGTTATTTTTTAAAAGTAACTGTTACCCTTAAAGAATATATTGTGTCATTTGCGTCTCCAACAATTTATGAGGTGTCATTTATGTCCAAAATTGGCGGAATCCGGTGAGAGGGGAGGCATTCCATATGTGCGGCTCGCACATACGAAAGTACAGGGGCAAAATAGTCCACCCATTGTATTTACTATTTTTTCTCAATTTTATTTTTTTGTATCAATCTTTTTTTATCACATTTACCAAAAAAAAGAAGAAAAAATCGCTCACTATCTCCTTGGCAACCTGAACCACCTACCCCCATTTCCCATGACCCATTGTTCATCCCCAAATCAAGAAAATCCCCTCAAAACCAGCCCAACCCCCTTCTCCACCCCCTGCATCTAGGGACGAAGCTAGAAATTTGATATTGGGGGACGAAACTGCAATAGTATGTAGAACTGCAGAGCTCAAGTGATAAAAACAGCAAAAAAAAAATTGGGGGCATTAAAAACGGCAAAAAACATTCTTTGGGAAC
>JAOWBF010000001.1:10420595-10432821 GCA_028566175.1 Vinca major
ACAAATATATACATCCACTACCTTAGGACACACTCAATGATTTTGGAAAATTCCACTAGCTTGTCTTGAGAGTAATCTGTACACGAAAGGACAAAACCAACATATGGTACTTTATGCACAAAGCAACCTTTCAAGGGTAAGGCCAACAAATGATCATTTTATGCACGAAGCATCCCTTCTTTACCCTTGGGAACTCTTTCTTTAATCTAGTCTACTAAGTGAGGAGGTTTTACGAACACATCAACCGTACTTACATTTCGGGTTCACCACTCACTCTAGTTCCTACAATTACAAGAAAGATTCACTTTACACAGGAGGCCCAAAACCACTACTCTCACAAACAAGCATTGCCACTCAACCCTCTGCAAATAAAGACCAGCCTAAAAATGAGACTTTACAATTTAGCTCAAAATAACAAATCCCTTAATGGATTGAATGATTACAATTGAAAGCTCTAATTCAATATTGAGAATAGAAGAATGTGTATGTGAAGCTCTTTCTCAAAATGAAGTATTTTGATGAATGATAAAAGATTTAAGCTCTAGAAAGTGTTCGATTGCTTGATTAAAATGTGTATAGCAAAGGCCCTCTAATGGTTTGGTTAACTATGAAAAATTAACCTTAAAGGATTTATATAGAGGCCAAAATTGACAAGTTGATCGACAACAGTTATATTTTTTCCTTGACAGGACAACTCCGATCGATCGATTTAGAGGTAGGTTATCCGGGGTGCTTCCGAATCAGAATGATAAGGGTACTAGACACATAACGGTCGACCGTAAAGAGTGGTTCCGTAGTCTAGAGCATAGGCTCGGTTGACCGACCTAAAGCATAGTCGACCGGACAATATAGCCGTTGGAATCTTGGAACATTCAAAATTGACTAAGGACAACACATGTCGGTTGACCAGGCTTTATCAAGTCGCTCGAGGCCAACGCCAGGTCGAACGAACTTCAGTCCAAAAGTGGTTTTTCCACTTGGTCAAATTTCTAATGTTCTCAAACTAATGTCTAAGTGTTTTTCAATGATATTTAAAACAAGTTTAAGATTTTAGTCATTAACCAACACTAAAATAAGTTTTTCAAAACATTTTCAAAGATCAAATCAAAGTAAGTATGATGATTTTGAAAACATGCAAGAGTATGAGCTTGACATACTTAAACAAGTATTCAAATTAAGATTAGTCATAAGAATATACCTATGTAGACTAGACTAATCTTCTTAGGTCTTCAAATTTTCAAGATGAAATTTTTTTGAGCTTGCCTTGAGACCTTTACCAACATCTTCATGTGATAAAGTCATTTATTGTCTTCTAAGGTATAGAATCTAAGGTGTAGAATCATGAACTTCAATAATTTTTTGTGGTGGTTTTAGGAGATTTTTAAGTTCTTCGTTTTTTGTCTTTCTTTTACAGGCTGTTTATAGAATTATAATGTTTCATAAAAATTCTAGTTAATCAATTGAGAATAATGTTTTGTGTATAACTACTATGTGCTATAGATCATTTTAATTATTTTTTGAGTGAATAGCTTATTTTAGACTTTAACTATTTTTATTTTTCGGGTTTTAAACTTAAACTTTATTTTTTACTCTTTCTAGACTTAAACAATTTATGGGTACCCCGATATAGAAAAATTCAAATTTCCGACCAAAAAAGTCACGTGATTGAAACGTGATGTTTTAGTCGGGGGTAAATATATCCGCACACGGAACAAATAGAAAACCCTACCGACCCATAAATTAATAACCATTTTTACAATCTCCAGTCCATTTTTAAAACTCATTGACGGAAAACTTGAATCCGACCCACCCTATTTCTCCTACCACCATCTTCATCTTCTTCACCATCACCACTATCCACATCACCAATAACACCATCTTTTCCATAGGAGAACCAAGGTACCACTGCCAAGCCGTCCGACAATGTAAAAAAAAAACAAAAAACCATGAACCACAGGACCCTTTTGTAGATGTTTTCTATTTGATTTGTTAATCTTTCCTGGATTTCTTTTTGTTTATTTTGAATCCATTTTGGTACAAATTGTAATGATGTGGGTCTCTAGAATTTTTAATATTCATATATATGGTTACCGGTACGCATATGAGTATTATCCACAATATATCAGTATTAATATCGTTGAACAAAATATGGTAATAACTTTCACTGTCTAAGATCATGCTTGATTTAATTCGAGTCCAGATATCTTTGGTTATCGGTGCTGACCAACTTTGATCGATGAATGACCATTTCATGTTATCGTTGTGGTCCCAAAGTTTCAAGAACTGAAAGTTCGCTTGAAAATCTTCTTACTACTGAAGCTGCAGTTGGTGATCATAATCTGAGGGTGTCAACAGCTACTTCAAATTCAAATTCTCCACCACTTTCACCATCACCTTGGAATGGATCCCCGCTGTCTGATTCGGATTCTACATCTTCTCCCAAGATTAATGATCTTCCTGCCTCATCTTTACCAGAGAGGAGAGAATACCCTGTTGATCCATCCTTGCCCGACATCAAGAACAGCATCTATGCAACTGATGAGTTCAGAATGTATTTGTTTAAGGTTCGGCCTTGCTCTCGTGCCTATTCGCATGATTGGACTGAATGCCCATTTGTCCATCCTGGTGAAAATGCTCGAAGAAGAGACCCAAGGAAGTACCATTATAGCTGTGTTCCATGCCCAGATTTTCGGAAGGGGGCTTGCCGGAGGGGCGATATGTGTGAATATGCTCATGGGGTTTTCGAGTGCTGGCTCCATCCAGCACAATATAGGACGCGAATTTGTAAAGATGGAATGAGCTGCAACAGGAGAGTTTGTTTCTTTGCCCATGCGCAGGAAGAACTTCGTCCGTTGTATGTCTCTACTGGTTCTGCGGTTCCTTCACCTCGCTCAGGCATATCTGGTGCTAGTGCCATGGATTATGCTGCAGCAATGAACTTCTTACCAGGTTCTCTTTCGCCAGTTTCTATTATGCCTCCCTCACCATTTACTCCACCCATGTCTCCTGCCAGTGGCAACATTTCAAACATGGGTTGGGCTCAACCGAATGTCCCAGCATTACATCTGTCTGGAAGCAATATGCAGTGTAGCCGCCTGAGGTCATCATTCAATGCAAGAGACATCCACACTGAGGACTTGAGTATGCTGTCAGATATCGATTTCCAGAAGCAACAGCAGATCCTAGATGAAATCTCTCGCCTTGGCCAACCAAATATCAACTCTAACTCTTTGAACCTTTCTGCCCGTACTAAGACCCTAACACCTTCAAATCTTGAGGATCTGTTCAGTGTGGAAAGTTCATCTCCCAGATACTCTGACCAAGCATCGGCTTCTGCTGTTTTCTCCCCTACCCACAAATCGGCGCTTCTTAATCAATTTCAGCAGCAGCAAGGCATTCCATCTCCAATCAGCACAAGCTTTTCGCCAAGAAATGCTGATCATCCTCTATTTCAGGGTTCTTTTGGAGTTCCATCATCTGGGAGGATGTCTCCCCAGAGCATGGAGCCTATCTCACCCATGAGTTCCAGGATTTCAATGCTTTCTCAACGAGAGAAGCAGCAGCAACAGTTTCGTAGCCTTAGTTCGCATGATATTGGCTCTAGAAGTTCTAGTGCAGTTATAGGCTCCTCTGCGGAGAATTGGTCTAACTGGGGTTCTTCATCTGGTAAGCCAGACTGGGCTATGAGCTCGGGGCTTAAGAGGTCATCATCATTTGAGAATGCAAACAATTTCGAGGAGCCTGACTTATCTTGGGTTCAAACACTCGTCCGTGAAACTACAGCTGATGGAAATGAAGCTAAAGAATTTGATGCTCGGTACACCAATGCTCCTGAAGGAGTAGCTGCATCTTCGGCTGAGAGCACAAATTTAAATGACCAGATTGATCCCTCTCAGTGCGTTGATTAATCAAATGCAGATTGATGAACTTTTGGCTCAGTAAAATTTCAAAAGTTATTTTACCGGGCCTTGAGGTCTTATAAGGTTTTGGTAAATACATCATGTTTTAAATTTTTGGCTTTTGTAGCTGGTTGGCTTTGGAAGATGGCAAAGGAAGCAAACCAGGTGAAAAGGTGGTTAAAAACTCTGGAGGAAACTTCTTTTCCTTTTTTGAAAAAAAAAAAATCTATTATTGTTTCTAGTAGATTTTAGAAATATGAGAAAATCACTGGGTTTGATGGAAAAAAACAAACCCAGTTTAGGTAATAGTTTCTCAATTACCAATATTTTTGAAGTTGTATTTATATTCCTTATTGACTTCTTTGAAATGAAAGAAACTTATTACCTCCATTGAAAGTCCATGATACATGATTTGCTTGATGTATGGGGGTTCATGTTCATGGTAGGTTATATTTGTTTCTATTGGCTGCATGCATATTTTTTGTATACTGCTGATTCACATTAGCCTCTGTGATTCCCAAATAATTGTCAGCACGTGCAAATACAATTTCTACTGTCAGGTAAGTTTGATATGGCGGCTAAGTACCGAAAGTTGTTCTTACATAACTAAAATAACTCAGCCGATAGTTCTTGAATAGCTAGTTTTTTTTTTAAACAACCATCAACTTGTTTCTCAACCATTGGATAAAAGATTATCGGTCGAATTTGTGTCAATAAATCGCTGATAAAAAATCTCTGTCACTGCTAGGAAGGTGGAGAAAATGACCAAGAAGAGATTACTATTACTGGTATTGATCCCTTTTCATTCTATGTAAGTTTTCTCTTTTATGTTCTACTATTTGCATTCATTTGAGTGTTTTCTTATGTCACATTATGTACTATAATATTCTGATATTGGTATGGGTGTCGATAAGTATAGTAGTACTAGTATTAGTAAATTGTATTAGGCATGGGAACCTGAGCTGTGTAGTGGATTCCAAATCCCAATATCTCATAAAGCTAGATGTGAGTTTGTAGGAGATGTGGACAATGGAATATGGATGGAAGAAAAAAATGTCCATCTTATATGGATTCTACCAATCTTTGTGCAGATCAGATGCTGTCGAAATTTCTTTTAAGTAATCTAGGAATTATGAATCTTGCTTTCTAAGAGAAGATGATGATGTTGAATTTGATAATGAAAGCTTTAGGACCCCTCCAAAAAGAGTAGAGATATGATGATGAGGCCCTATGACAATGAATGGAAAACTTTGTTAAAGAAGCTTAGCATAGTTGACGTTGTAAACTTGATCTTACGATCTGGTATATTCTTTCTTACATAAATTTAATTTTGACCTCACTTATAAAAGCGGTGCTCATAGCTAAATGCAGGGTTAGTTTTATGTGAGAGTAATCCTAGGATATATTAAAGACTTATTCTCCTCTTACATAAATTTAGTTATGACCCCACTTATAGAAAATGTGCCCATATCTAAATGCATGTTGACTATATGTGAGAGGAGAGTGAACCAAAATACAATGAAACTATCCTAAGATTTTTTTTTTTTAGTTAGACACAATATTTATGACTCGTATATATAAGTTTCAAGTTTGATATTTTGGAATGGAAAACTTTATGTGTTCATTTGATGCCACACATTTTATATAGCTTGTAGATTGCAATATTAAAGGACAAAGTATTTGATGCTCTTGATCTAATCCAAGTAGGAGGTTACATATGGTGGTTTCACAAGTGATTCATTTGGAGAATAGTCCACCTGTTTTTGGCAGGTTGATGCTTCTTATTCTCCATATCCTCATCTTTGATCTTATTCCTTCTGTTTTTTTATGCTGCTCTTTTAGGAAAGTGGAGTTGTATACTGCTCCATTTTGAAGTCTAATCTAAAATTTTAAAGTTGTCGTCTTTTCTTAAAACGATTTTAATCAGACACCATTCAATGTATGTATTTATCCTCAAAATTTGTTTCAGTATTTGGGGAAAAAAAAAGTCCAATTAAAGAATTTAGAGAAGGGTTGAAAAAAGTGGGGTAGAGGAAAGCAACGTCACATCTAATATTAACTTTCGGTGCCTATGTAAGGGGAAAACCTTTTTTCTTGTCCGAATTACGTTTTTTTCAAACGAATGTACAAAAAGAAAAAAGACTTGGTAAACGGAGAGAAATTTTGATCCAATAAATAATTAACAAGAAACTAGCTACATTTGACAACAATGGCCACATACTATTGAATTAAATTGATTATATACTACCTTCATTCCGGAAAATTCTAGTATGAAATGGTCTGATGCGACCTCTCTCATATAAATTGAGGCGGAATCTACCATGCAGATGGATCCTGTCTCAATTTATATGAGAGATGTGTGGGACCGATCGCATTGTGATCGTCCCATGCCAGACCTTCCCCTTCATCCTTAATATAAATCGTTTAAGGCATATATCGAAAATTAAGAAAGTAACAATAACTGCATACTTTTTTTAGGGTATTTTTTTAGTTAGAATGGGATCTGTGTATATCATTGCCAACTGAAGAGTGTAAATAATTTTTTTTAGGGACATAGGTATTTACTGAAAATTGTAAATAAATTACTTTAATATTTTGAAAATTAATTTTTACTTCTTTAAAAATTATTGAGTTTTTTTTATACGATCACTTCTCGTCTTTAAAAGTAAAAATGGTGGATGTGGCTAGGGCAAAGGCCGGTGGGGCAGCTGGTATGTCTAAACCGATTCATTTGTAGGTTGAGAAGGAAATGGCAAACATCACATGACCGCTAATGGATTAAACAATCTACAAACTGACATAGATCAAAACTTCCTGATATAGTAAAGAAATTGTTTTCTTTTCTTTTTTATTCATCAATTTCAATTATGTGTTGTATACTTTATCTTGAAACTTAGGTGTTTACATGATAAGATAATATTATCTTTTGTGACGCTAATGTTGTTTGAAATGGTTATTAATTTATTAACTCCGACCATGCTCATGATGAAATAAATTGTTGTTTGCCCTTTTCCTTTTCCTTTTCCTTTTTCTATTTTTGTTTTTAATTTTCAAGTTGAAGTATTTTGGGTTGGTTTTTATTTAGGAATTTATGTATGGTCAATTAAAATACTGAATTGTTTGTGAGAAAAAAATGTTAAATCCAAAATAAAAATGTGTTAAGCGATATGTCAAAATGCATGGATGAGACACTAGGGATTCTTCACAACTTCATGATCATCATAAAATATTACTACCTCCAATTCATAAATAAATAAGTTTTTTACAATAACAAAGTAAAAAATAAGATATTTTTAATCAAAATATCAATATTACTCTCTTAACTAGAATTAGAATTAATGATATACAAGTATTATTTAGGAGAGTAATTGATAGATATTTTAACTAACAAAATGCTTTATTCTTTTGCTTATTTAATTTTCACTACATTTACTAAACGACTTACATTATGTAATGAATGCAGTAGTATTTAGTCAGCAGCCACAAAAATATTTCACAAGAAGGTTTATGCATGGACAATTAGCTATTCTAAGCTGTGATTTTTTTCAACTAACACCTTATGCTATTTTCATGGTAGAAGTCATTGTTCATGGTTATAAAAAATTGACAAAATCTCCATTACCGAAATTGCTCTAAAAGATATTACAATGGAGAGGATTGAAATCTGTGTCTGTCATAAGACTAATATTTCATCTGCATTTTGTTCTTGGCCTAAATCGAATTAATCTTTTTTTAGTCCAATGTCCTTAATTATTATGATAAAAAGAAACAAAATGGAAATGGGAGATTGATATCAGCTTGAGAGCACAGAGATATGTAGATTCAGAACTGGAAATTCCTGATAAGTTTAGAAGGCTAAGTTCATATTTTACCTTAAACAATACAAACGAATAAGGATACATTTTGCCTCAATATTTCTATTCCTTTGATGATACGCGATAAATGTACGAAGCAAGAATCTGGAAAAAATGTTATGGAATCGATTATTCCCTGAGGTAGCTCCAAGGTCCTGTTCTTGTTCCGATCCTGCATATATAGAAAATTTTCAGCAGGTTCGATTCCCATCTGGATTATGGTTCTGAAAGTATTTGAAAGTGGAAAGAAAGGTTAATGTTGTATGTTACCTCCAAAATCCAGCCAATGCTCGTAAACTCATGAAGATGGACAACGCGATCCATATTCCCACAAAACCATAACTCCAAGAGAGAAAGAGCAAGCAAAGTATGCTCAACACGGCCACAGAAATCTGTATTAGAAAAAAACCCGAATAAGCTTAGAGATTATTACTACTATGGAAGAGAAGAGGTTGAGCAGAAGGACGAGAAAGGCTTGCCATGGAATAAGCAGAATAAGCAAAATCAGATGCTCCATAGTTTATTCCATCGAAAACAAAGGCCAACGAATTGATCGGCTGGGTTGCTGCAACAAACTATATTCAGATATAAGTCAAGATTTTATTTGTTTTTAAGTAAAACTGAATTAAGAAATATATAAGTGATTTGCTAAAATAGATTAATTACCGGGATGGCTAAGCTTAAAAGATGCAGAACTTCAATATCCTTTGTAAAAAGTCCAGATGAAAATTTCAGTACAAGAGCGACAATGACTGAAAGAACTAGTCCGAGAACCAATCCTAACTGCAAAGTCGAATAATATAGCTCGTCAAAATCTGAATAAAAACAGCAATTAGGCATCGAGTTAAAGTGGGGCGGAAAAAGATATTTAAAACCTGTAGTACACGAGAGGCAGTGGTTGTGGCTCTTTCGTATTCTTTTTTTGCAAATGCACTTGCAAGAATGGCCTGAAATATTCAATTCAATGCCTCTGTAAGAGCTTCTATGCAACACCGGAAAGTTAATCATATAAAAGGTCCGATAAAAAATAACATGAAATAAAAGAAGCAGACCACTTTTATGAGCCGCAGAAGTTAATAATCCAGGAAAGTTTTCCAAATAGGGACAAATAAGGTCATTTCTTCCGGTTTTACCTACTCTATTCCGAATTGGACTGATCTGCTATTATTTATGAAATTTCAATTTTCGGGTCTATGAACTATGAAAAGAGAAAACTCCAACGACACTTACTTGTCCAGCTACAGCTAATCCATCAGCAAGCAAAGAGGTCGATATCAAAAACTGCAGGCAGACCTGAAAGGCAGCCATGGACGTTGGTCCACGTCTTGCAGCTAATGAAGCAGCCAAGGTCACACAGGATGTTGCTGCTATTACCCTCATTAATAGCAGAAATCCTGATCCAAGCAAGTAACGTAAGTTACAATTAGTTCTCCAAAATTGGAAGTACTTTGGTAGAAACATCATGTATCGGAAGTGTTTAACTACGGTATTCATTGATCCATAAAGACGAAACTCAGATTTAGAAGTAGCATCTAGCGACTAGAAACGCTAAAAGGTCTTCTCATCCGAGTTGATAGATCGCAAAACATTTATTCCTTCTAAAAAAATAAATGAAAAGATTTCCATTTTATTGGATCAAGAACTACATAAACTGACAAGTGAAGCATTTCATGTCACTCACCGTTCTTAAGAAACTGACCGAATTGCATATCTTTGAGACTCGGAGGTAAGAGATCAATTTGATCCATTAATCTCCATGTAAGTATTATGCATATTATGTACCTGTAATCATTAGAAACCAAGTGAGGACAGGACCAACACCAAGAAAGGAACATAATAGTCACATAAAATTAGGTTACAAATCACGAAACTTACTGTGAAATAACATGGGCAATGGCTGCACCGGTAACACCTAAATGAAATAGGAAGATAAAAACTGGATCCAAAATTATATTTGCTACATCTCCAATCACTATAATAGAGCACAAGGAAGTTAAATGTGCAATACGCTGTATGCATTAAAACTATACACACATTGAAGCAAGTTCTAGAAGATTACAAGTCAAAGGATTACTTACTGGTTGCATACAAGGGGGTTTTTGTATCCTTAAAACCACGAAAAATTCCTTGCATGGCTAAAGAAAGGAGGACAGCTGGAGCACCAAGCGACCTCACGGTTAGGTATTTTTGTGCAGGGTTCATCATAGGTGAATCCTAAAAGAAGAAATGGAAAAAAGAACAAAACATATATGGAGTTACTTCAAATGATGGGTGGCGTGCAACCAGTAATGCATGGAAAGTCCTCAGTGTAAGCAGAAAATGTACGAAAAAGATGAAATTACCGATTTCAAGCCCATGAACATCAACAAGGGTTTTGTAGCAAAAATGAGGAACAAAGCTTGGATAATGCCAAGAAAGGCACCTATGACCAGAGCGGATGAAGCAGAGGAGTTGTGCCTCTTATGTTGCTTGCCATCAATACTTTCTATTTGATTACTACTAAATGGTGCTGACTTGCTTATTGATTCTGCTTCAGAGACGCGGTAGATAAAAGTTATTAACACTAAGAACCAAATGTGTTAATGAAATAAAAGACAGATACATACGTTATCATGCAAATGCAGCGAATTAGGAGCATGCTTGGTAAAATATTAGTGAGAAAGGAGACGTGGGAATACCAAAATTTGATAACAACCCTTCCTTCTCATTATCTGCAGCAGATCCATTTTCCACTATCGCGAGTTCTTGTGTTTCAGCTTCCAAACTTCTGGCCGCGTCTTCTTCAGCAACAAAAGAAGTCGTGACACTTACGAGTGGGAATATTGCAATTTTGGAAGCTTGGTTAAATAAAGCAATGGCAACTCCCACTGCGGCTAGTTCCACAGCACCTACACTCACATAATACTCTCATTTCATTAATGATAGTTCGTTCTTGGCAATCCTAAAAATGAGAATAGACAGAAGTATGACGAAACGTCCACAAGATCAAAACACAACAGATATAAGATACATTTGGGTTTAGCTTAGAAACTCAAATGTGATACTTTTGCTCTAGCAGCCTTGATTTCCATAGCCGATTCCCAATGGGACGGAAAATAAGTAACATATAGTCCCAAATCAAGGCTTTGAAACAACTTAGTATTAACAAAAGTTCCCAACATAGAAATTACTAGTTTGTTTAAATCCCATGAGTCGAACGAGAAAAAAGAAAATGTCACATAGTTTTATCACAAACAAGAATTCAAGATTGGAAATCCCAGACCTATATGACCAATGAAAGCTGTGTCAACTAGAGAAGCAATAGGATCAGCAGCTAAGGCCATTGCTGCAGGCACTGCAATCTTAGCAATTTCCACTCCCAACTCATCCTTCTTGAACACATTCCTACAATCAATTTCACAATCCTAAATTAGCAAAAATTATCGAAAACAGAATTCCTATTAAAGAAACATTAGCATTCAGCAACAACCCCACTTCACACATCAGTTCTTAATAATAAGTATTATTACTTCATCCGCGCCCCAGATTGAATGTCTACTTTTCTATTCGCGGCATTCAAGATAACATTAAAACGAAAAACACTAGATACAGTTTAAAGATCAAAACTTACGAGAAGTTCTTGAATAAACTCCACACAGGGTGTTCTCCTGATCCCTCTTCTCCTTCTCCCATACTCAGATTGAGATAGGAGTCCTCGTCATCAATATCATCACCATTGATGATTATATGACTGAACGACATTGAACTCCAACAAACTATTTACCGCTAAAGCTTACAGCAACACAAAAAGACAAAAAAGAATGCAAATATGACAACTAATATCAACAAAAACTGTTACAAACGTGTCATTGCATGGTGAACCCACATCAAAGAACAGACAAAAAACACAAAAAAATTAATAATAATAATAACAAATTAACCAAAAACTCGAAAAGGGGTCCTTCCTCTCTGCCCATAAAAAACTTCAAGAATCAAGAAAACAAAATACAATGAAGAACCCCGCCAATTTCTTAGGAACTAAGGATTGTAGGGAGGGTAATATAAACTTTCTTCAATAGAATCTACCCCAGAATAAAACTACTCTAGCCATATAATAAACTCCTAACCATTTGAGAGGCTCATCAAATGTTTTTAAGGTTTCAACCTCGTACACTTTTCATCTTCCAAGAAACACCATGACAGGAGACTATTTTTGGACATTAAAAATGGTCAAATTTCAGGTACCGTTGATTTCTTTCTGACTGCATGTGTCAACAAGGGAGGGAAAACTAAACATTTGCCGTTAAATCCTTTTTTGTTTTCAGTGGTTAAAAGTTGTAACTGAATTCTTTACAAGTTAACGTCAGCCAGAATATGACACTAATAATAATAATAATAATAATAATAATAATAATAATATTGGAAGTTACTATTTTAGTATTACCTAATTAATTAGAAAGTACTTAGTTGGTAGATGATTTAAATTAGTACACT
>JAOWBF010000001.1:10589803-10600876 GCA_028566175.1 Vinca major
CTGTTACTGCAAAGGGAAGGTGGGGTGGCTGAAGCTATTTGCATATTGAATACTTGGGACAAAGGACATGGTTAGAACACAACTACGGCATATAATTACTTTAAAGATAAAGGACAACGTATTCTATGGGACAGGGCGGTTTGGAATCGAATCAGCCCTCCAAGGCACTCTTTTATCTCTTGGGGGATAGGCTGGAATACTTGGAGGTGCAAGGAACATGTCATTTGTGTAGAGGGCAAGCGGAAGCACATGCTAACATTTTCTATGCTTGCCCCTATAGCAAATAGGTATGATAAAAAAATATTAGAGAGTGATTGGGGATTTGAAGACAGCTTACCACTATTGCAAGTACCACCAAATGGCTAAAGAATGATGCTAGAGGGAATTTCTTCACCAAAGGAAAAAAGGCGGCTTTCACTAGTAATATCTATCACATTTGGACTGAAAGGAACATAAGGATTTTTGAAGAAGTTGAAACTCAAGCAGGGCATATAGTGAATAGGATCAAAACACATGTATACAAGGTTACTTTTGCTTTGTATCCCCGTGTTTTGGACTTTATGTCTAGTCAGGAGGAGGATTTGGTCGAGCCATTGGATTAGACATCCTTTTTGTATAGTGGCTGACACTTGATTGTATAGCTATATGATTTTGATCAAAATATATATTTACATTTTGATCAAAAAAATAAAATATGAAAACTCAGCTTCTTAATCAGAATTTGAAACAATAAGTAGAATACTGAGAAGATATTGGTACGCACAGGTGCAACAAAGATAGGAGGAAACATCTTTCTCTGCAACCCCTGATTGCACAATTGAAGGAAGTTTTTCCACACGAAGAGGAAGAACACCTTTGAGCATATATGCATAGCCAATACATAAATGGAACTCTTTTTTAGGGGGAAACACGTATAAAAACAAGTATTCTTTTAAGAAATCAGAGCATGTTATTTTCTTTAAACAACTAAGACTGTACTCAGACTCTTGAAGGCCTCATAATCCAGCATGTTATTTATTTGGATGGCCTCAGACATACTAAGTTTTCACGATCCATAATAAAGAGCATCAGCTTGCCCCACATCCCAATATCACAGGAACAGATATGAAGTCCTTCATAGTTGTTATCTCATTTTCCTAAAGATTCAAAATTACCTTGGGTGGAGCTGAAAATGTGGATCCAGCAGGCTGTTCTATGTTTTGTAGCTTGGTGTTATGGGAAATTCCTGACGACCCCATCCCAATGGTGGATTTATCCATGTTATGAAAGCTAGCTACACCAACTGCCACAGATGCATCTTGTTTATCGTTCTTCCCTTCAGCATCTTGGCCATTGGGACAACCCTCATTGATGGTCATCAAACCGATAACGCCCTCAGATGCTGCATCTCCCAGTGTAGGAACTTCCCCGAAGAATGGCCAAATATTAGAAAGTTCTGCAGATGAAGGGCAGCCTGAATAAGAATTGACAGCCTGTCTCTTATGTGCGGAACCATTATGCGCTATCCAATCACAATTTGGACAAAGAGAGACTTTCTCCTCAAAACATCTGGCAAGTGCAGGCTGTTGATTACATCTTTCACATAAAAGTGTCCTGGAATGACGTCGTGAAAGGGCATTTGCTGAATGGACGTTGCGATCACAGGACAAACATAACGAAGCTGCATCAGAACGGCAGTATACAACAGACTTTTGCTCCCCACAAAAATCACATATATAACCCATAGTTTAGCTAATTCTTCTTTCGAAACCAATCTCTGTATTTATAGCACAATTTCTAAGCCTTCAAATGAACACTTCCAAACCAAAAGATAACAGATCCTCAGATGAATATGGATCAGCTGCAATTGATTCTGCACTACCATCAAGAAAAATTGAAATAACCTGCAAGAAAGATGCAAAAGAAATATAATAATTAGAAAAACCTATAAGCTTCGATTAAAGGACTACACAAACGTCTTTCTTGTTTGCGATTGATAAGGAAAAGGGATAGCCTAGCAGAAATAGCTCTTGGTCGTTACGGAATACACTTTGATGCGGCTGTGGCAACTAAATTGAACAATTCAGAACCAAAACCTGGGAAAACAAACTCAAGTTTTAGCTCAGATACACATTGCATTAAATTTTGAGAACAAGAAACTGTGCAGTGGGACAAGAACAATACATGCAAAGGCAATAACAGGGGACCCATAAATCAATGAAAAAAGGAAGCAGGGAAATGCTCCGGCAGATTGCGAATCAAGAATAAAACCAAAAGTGGAGAATTTTCAAACAACTACAACATCCAATTTGCTTCCGATGTCTGAACTTGCAGACAAAAATAAAAAATTTATTTAGGAAACAAGAAAAATGAAAATGAAAACTTATTGCTTCAGTTATCTAGTATAAAAAATAAAAATCAATCACGTACACTAAATTTAAAGGCAACGCCGACAGCAAAACCCTTTCAAAACTCAATCTGTAAATAGGAAAAATTAAATAAAGAACAGCTACAAACAGAACATAGCCCCACCAAAAAGAAAAAAGAGAGAGAAAAAAGATAAGAGATGCATAATCCATAGGCTAAACAAGATTCCAATTCCCCCGAACAAAACCCACAAACAGATCATCAATAAAACATAAAACCAACCAAAAACAAGAAAAAAAACAAAATTAAACAAAAGAAAGCCCATTTAAGAAAAATAAAAAAATGAAAATCCCAAGATAACTTCTTTTACCTAATTTAACAGTAAAGGGAGGGCAAAATCAAAGAGAACAAGTAAGCCTAACCTTTTGCAGCTTTGCAACTGTAGTACAAATCGAGCCCTACTAACAGAAAAGATCGATCTCATCAGAATCCTTGCGTGAGGGAGAGAGAGCTTTCTTTTGCTTTGTGTTTGTTGGAAAAGTCTGAATTCTGACAAATGGATTGTTATAATAATAATAATAATAATAATAATAATTAAAAATTAAAAAGTTCACAAGATAGAAAGATGATTAGGAGGATTAGGGTATATGAGATGGGACCATGTCCCTTTCAATGAAAAAGAAAAGTTAGGCCCCCTCTTTTTCCTGCCCTTTTGCCAGAAAGGTCAATATTTTTTTGGCAAATTGGTGGATTTCGTCCCTAAACAATTTTGAGATTGATATAAGATCCCTAAATATTGTTTTTTAATTTTTTTTATCCTGAAACAATTTACCTTTTGTGCATAAGGTCCTTCCGTCCAAAATAATGTTAGTCAAATGTGAATTCTAAATTTTGATCGGGTCAAACCAAGAAGTTAAAGGGTATTTTTGGTAGATTGTTAATATAATACATTAATGCACCCCGCCCAACCCCCAATCCCACCCTACGGTTACCCCTCTCTCTATTATCCAACTGTCTCCCTATCTTCCACCGCCGATGCCACCTATCCTGCCACATACCCATCTTCTTCTTCATCTCTCCTATCCTCCACCGACACAGCTGCAACCACCCACTCCAACACCACCGACCCAATCCAGAACCTGCAGATTTCACTTCTTATTTTTTGGGTTTTTAAATTCTTATTTTCTGTGTTTACAAATTCTTCTTCATCCAATTTTGGGTCAATTTTATTGGTCTCATTCACATTCCTTGTCAGAGCTTCTGTAGTTGGAGTCTTCAGAACAACAGCATTTTATATGTGATTTTATGTTTTTGGCAGCTCTTTTCGTATTACCAGTATCTATGCATTTAATGTTTTCTTTATTACTTGGAAGTTGAATCCAAATTCGGCTGTTAACTATCATCTTGTCTATTTCAGAATGCAGCAGTGCTTTGGGAAATTTTATGGATCCCTAATAATTCATCTTGTTCATCTAATTTTCGGGGTCATCCTGTTCATCTAATTTTCGGGGTCATCTTGTTCATCAAGTTCTACATCTTCTTTCTGGATTAATGGGTGAATTTTGGTGGTGATTACCATTTCAAATACTTCTTGTGTAGAGATCTTGTGTGGTGATCAGGTGATGCCGTGATGGAGAGATGAATTGGTGATGATGGATTGGCCAGAAATGAAGGGTGGTGCGCTGGTGGTGATGAAATTGTGGTGAAGAATGATGAAGGGGTGCGTGGAAGAATGAAGAGGGATAGGTAGTGGTGAGGTATTGTTTATGTAATTTACCACAAATGCCTTTAAACTATCTCAGTTGACTCAATTTATTTTTTCTAATTCCAGTTGATCGTTAAAAAATGAACGGAAGGACCTTATGCACAAAAGGTAAATTGTTTCAGGATAAAAAAAAATAAAAAACAATATTTTGGGACTTTATATCAATCTCGAAATTGTTTATGGACAAAATTCACCAATTTGCCTTTTTTCTGCTACAAATTTAGGGGCTAATTCTTACCCACCCCATTCTATAAATGTTGACACTATCTATCCTCCAATTAAAAAAATATCTCATTTCCCTCTAAAAAAATCTCTCTAAAAAATATTCTCTCAACTTAAAAAAATTTAGCCAACTTTCAACCATTTATCGCCTCTCCACCGACTGACTGCCGCCGCTCACCGGATTCCTGCCAAAAATTATATTTTTGGATAACCAGACTAAATAAATCACAAAATATTACAATAAACAAATTTTGAGTCAAAAATAAAATCCGGCGAGATTCCGGTCAAATAGACTCCGACAATAGTGATTATTTGGAAGACATTGATTTTGAGGTAAATAGTTACCCTACCTTCTTATTTGTTTCAATAATATTTATATATTTTCAGTTAGAAAACACATACTTAAATTGGAAAATTGGGGGAAAACGTTCTGAAAACTGTACTAGAAAATAACACTGTGATGGCGTCAGCACGCGTGTGATGACGTCACCGTGTACACGTCAGCACGCGGTTGACCAATTGACTGCATCCCGACTTGTACGATATGACATCATCTCTCGTGTGCTGACGTCAACACGAGGTTATTTTTTAAAAAAATTGGCAGAATCAATTTTCCACCGCGTATCAAGTTGAACACGATGGAAAATTGTTTCTATTTTTAATTTTTTTTCCCGATTTTGTTTTTCCCAGTGGCTAAAATTAATTATTTTTTACAGTTTAATTTTATTTTATTGATAACTTGTTTTGCTTTTGTTGAAAGTTCAGACGGACCCTGAGATTTCAGAAAGCTCGGGATGAAAGATCTTCAAGTGGCTCCCAAGGACGGGTGTCAGGTAGGGGGCTCCATCTAGCTCATCTGGATTGATAATACTAGATTTGGTTTTGTCTTCATTTGGCCAATAGAGTTCCCCACATTAGCCTGTCCTTTATGACTGGATGTTTGAACGTGAAAGATGACGGTCAGTTTGGTTATCGGTCAGTAGCTCATCAAGTGTGGGATGATCAAGATCAATACATTTATGTCAGATTGCTACTTCATAATAGTCTTATTGAAGGCGGTCCTTATTTGAACTATCGCTATCAGTGTGCGGTCGGTGGGGAAATTATTTTACATCAAATTAAGGGGAAAACTATCATGGTGGATTCCAACCCCCTACACACCAGATTACTGGATGGACCTTTAAAAAATGGGTTGGATTATTGTTATTGTTTTTAGGCTATATTTGTATGCTTTTTTCGGGGAATATCGCACAAATTCTTGCCACTGGAAACTAACTCACCATCAGTAGCTCAGGAAATTACGTACCATCACCCATATATCATCTCGAAAACACTTTGTATCAGTATATTTTTTAAAATTTTATCACTTGATTTACTAAATATTTTGGTACATTTGTGTATGACTAATACAACTTTTTAAACATGACAGGTTCAAATGGAACGTAAATCTCCATTGCTCCCAGTGCATTTTTCTTAGAGGCATTATTCAAGTAAAATGGCAAGAAGTTGGTATGATTCATGAAAAGTTGATTGACCGAGTGGGAAAGATTGGCCCGAGTATATGGATGTTGATTGTTGTTTCAATTTTTCGTAACATTTATTTTGTTATAGTTTATAAGAGACTTTGCAATACATACCCTAAGTATTAAACCCTAAATACAAAGAAAATACTTCGCAATTTTATTGCACTGAATTTTTGTTACATTGCCCCTCAAAAAATATTTAAAGTTGGTATGTCAAAAAAATAAAAAATCGACGCTTACACTTCAGCACGCGTCGAATGATGTCATCGTGTATATGTCAGCACGCGGTGCTGATGTCAGCATGTACACGTCAGCACATGAATATTTATTCAAAGATACACGACATCTAACTAACGCCACCGCGTACACGTTAGCACGTGGTTGACCAATTGCCTGCGTACAAGTAATTGAATGTAATAATCTATTCATCATCTGGCGGTTGACCTGACGAATATGGTACTGAAATCGTGTCCAAAGATAATGATAATCCCTAAGTGTTGTATGTGTTGGTTTCAGAACCGATATCGATAGAGCAGTCATGACATCGATAAACTGCTCAACCAACAAATAAAATGTTAATTTTCAAAAACTATGCCTAATATGTTTGAAAAATATATTTAAATTTGTTTGTAAAAAAATTGAATGTCTGAATGTGCCTGACTCTCTTATGAACCCCTCCAAACAGCGTCATGAGGACGCATCCAAGCTGCCTAAGACAAGACATTCAATTGATTCATTGGTCAACATTCAATGTCCAAAGACAAGACTTAGAAGGTATGAACCAAGTTTTAACTACATTAATTCAAGAGGTTCAAACTAAGGAGGAAGCAAGACAACCTTCAGGCAATTTTACATGTTCAAAACAAGTTCATCTCATCACTCTTAAGTCTACTACTCATGGCTCAAATCAAGAAAGTGGCTAGAGTGCATTTTTAGAAAGTTTGTCAATTAAAGTCTATCTTAGACTTTAATTATTTTTCAACTTTTATTCTTTTATTATTATGTCGAGTTTTAGCTTTAATAAAGGACATGTGATAGCAAGTACTAGTTTAGTTAGTTTACTATACTTATGTTAGCTTAGTTGAATTCAACTTGGACTCTTTTGTAAGCTCCTAGCCGAAATCTTTCTTCTCTATTTAGGAGAGATTTCCGCCAACTTATTAGTTAGATTTTATATAATATCGTGAGGTTATTAATTAAAATCTTTGTGATTGAATTTCCTTTTAGATCTTCATTCATTGTTACTGTATCAACGAGTTAGTTCCCTTGTTGTGGTGTTTCATCATCCATCTAGAATTCTTCTGCCAAGGTTGCTTGATGCTCATGCTATATTGAGGTATTGTGTGGCAAATTCTTTTCAAGTCCTCATGCTAGTGTTGCTAGGTGTTTATGCTGTTTAGATGTGTTAGTGAAGGCATTCACATGAACTAGTTTCAAGAAGATAAAGATCATGCATACTCTTTTGTGTCAAACCTTTAGTTTGCTTGGAAAGGCAGAAAGTTCTTCATCAGATTGGTATTAGAGCTCAAGTTTGATCTCTTTCTTGATGTACCCATTTTCTTATGTATGTATAACTTGGAGGACTTATGTGTGTGCTTTGAAAACCTATTGGGAATGATTTTATACCTTTTGAAAAGGTGTGTCTTTTGGTAGTTAGTGTAGGATTTTGGTGGTTAGTAGAAGAAAAGAGGTTAGAGAAAAAAGAAAGAAAATAGAGAAGAATAATAATCTGGAAAAGCAGAGAGCTGGGAGTATAATTCATAATTGAAGTAGTAAACGAACTCCGCTTGGTGATTTTTAGTGCTTTTCGAAACTAACTAAAAGATTTACGTGTGAGAAGTGACGAGGTTCATTTCGAGTTTCCAACGAAGAGGAATTTACATTTGAAGTTGCTGCGTAATTTTGAAATTTCTGTATTTTGCTTGCTTGCTTATTATGCCAAGTAATATCTTCACCGCTGTCTATTCGGTAATAAAAACTCATGAAATGTATTGTTAAAAGTTCTGAAAATCTATGTTATAATGATTTTTTAGCATGATTTTCTACATTGGATGAAACATTGAATTGTATGTTGATAACATTGAATATAATTGCGTTTGCTATTTGTTTTCTCTTTATTGTCATTATTGATCTTGAGTATTTACTAGGCCTACAACGGATATGGAAATGTATATTCCGTATCCAGATCCGTTTTTAACTTTTGCTACCGAATCCAGATCCGGATCCATAATATGTGTTACCATATCCTTCCGTTCGAATCCGAAAACGAATTCGGTAAAAACCTATTTGAAAAGGCCCAATCATTGTATCTCATCACATAGTAATATCCTGCCTTGGTAGCGCCCCCAGACGTAGTCAATTCTTTGACGAACTGGGTAAACAATTCCTCGTGTCTTTCTTTATTGTTTTTTTTTATCTAGTTTTCTCTCCCAAATATTGTTGTTCATTTTCCAACATATCAGAGCAAGCCGAACCTTATGGCTAAAACCTAAAATGAATATATGATAAACTTGGTAGATAACATGTGAGATGCGTGATGGGTAGACACTCTGGTATATGGCGTACTCGTTTACTTACTGATTTATACCTTATTAATAATTGTTATGTGATGGTATGGTTGTTTTTTATGTTATCTTGTTGTATATCTTATATCATGTTATGTTTCAAACTTGTTGAGCATGTTATGTGAATTCATCGCTTACCATATATTGTTGGGTATTCTGTGGGAAATGATGGACTGAAATAAAGAGAATAACGACGATTTGAATATCCCGATTGCTGCATTGGGCCGCCAGGGTTCCCAGGACAATCAACATTAATTTGTGTGTTCATCAAGCTAGCAACACGCTGGGGGTAGTCAAACTGCGCCAGAATTTATGCCACTGCCACCGCCAGTCAATCTCGAGACACTTATAGATCTCGGGGCTACATTTAATATGATGACACAGTTGATGCAGAATGAGTACAACCTGGAGATCAAATCCAAATCCCTCTCACCTAACATATCCACAGCATCGTCACCCGTCACATAATCAGAAGTTAAACAATGCCCTCTCTCATGACTTCTCCTTAGCATAGTATCCCTAAAATCATTATGATCCTTTACGTCAAACATAATCCCAAAATACAACAAACTCAACAGATCCTGCACCATATTTCATGAATTCTTCATAGGTTGTTGTTCTTCATCTTCTTCTTTAATAGTAGTATCATTAGGTTGTTCAAAAATAGTAGAACTACTAAGGTTTAGGGTTTGCAAGGCATCGATGGAGATTTCCTCGGAAATCACCATAGAGATGGGTAGTTTAATCTTTTAGAGTTCATTTATGGTGGCAATAACATAGGGTTTAGAACTGAGAGTTTCTTCTTGTTCTTTATTGAAAACTTTTCCTTTTGAAATAGACTCTTTCATTTGGATAATGCTGTTGTGTTTCTTTCAGAGAGCTCAGATGTGTTCGTCGATTACGTCATCAGTGAGGTCTGAGGTAGCGGCGGCTGAAGTAGCGGTTGGCATTATGATGCTGGAAGTAGTGGAAATGGTGGAGATTAGGCATTTGAGTGCGTGGAGGTAAGAGAATGTGGAGGGATTCATGGAGAGTTGTAAAGGTGAATGGGCTCATAAATCCTAATTTCTTTATATATTTAGATGGATAAATAATATAATTGGAATAAAATAAATGTTTTGGTTTGATTGTTTTTAATCACCCCTAAATTATGTGCTTCTTCAACTTAAAAATATCTAATACAATTATTCTGAAAAAGAACTTCTTTAAGCGTGGATTTATTTCTAATCTACTAAATAAATTACCTTATCAATTGTGTTGTTGGTAGCATATTCATATCTAAATCTAAATCTCAATTACTCGACTCCTTGCCATAGCCTCACCTCAAGCCAATCGAATCCAATATAATACAGTTGGTTCTTGTGAAACTCAATTCGTAATTGATGTTTTTCAATCCACCCACATCAGAATTCATAATTGGATTGAGCAAAGATGAATGGGTCAGTTTGGGTCCCTAAATTATGTGCTTCTTAAACTCAAAAATATCATAAATAATTCGATTGAAAAAAGAACCTCTTTAAGCCGTTGTTTGGTAGGAAGAAAGAGTGTAGGGGAAGTAAATTATGAGGTATTTGAAAAAAAATAATTGCTTGGTACATTCAAATTTCAAAATACAATAAACTATACTTATTATGATTGATGAGATTACAATAAACTATACTACATGAATTTACGTACTTGTAGTTGTGATTATGAATACAGAGTAATGAGATTATATGTACTATATTATGTTCGAGTGTGTGCAACATATGTCCCTTAGACGTGCAAGTTTTGAATAGACTAAAAATAATTCAAAAGATGTATCATTCTCAAAATTCTGTATTTTATACTTATTGGAAGTAATCAAATTATGTGTGCTATCTATGTTGTGTTTGAGTTTGTGTAACACGTATCAATTTGACTTGTGAGTTTTTCAGAGATTAGAGATAAAATTGGATTATGCTAATTTTTCAAAAAGATATGTACTATTACACTTGTGGATAATATTTTGCCGTTACAAATGGAAATAATTTTTTGGAGTTGGTAAAATAATGCAAACTACTACTTTTATGATACCCTGAACTTTTCATGTTTACGTGTCTAGCATGATTACATGCATTTTGGTGTATTAATTTCTTTTACATGCTTTTATGTTGTGTACATTATTTGTTGAGGGGCGTTTTAGTCATATTTAGGAGTGGAGGGATCTAAGTGTTAATCCTGTAACTTAGTTGGTTAGTTTGGGGAGTTAGGATAGTTTTAAGAGAGGTTATAAAGGTGGATTTTATGGAGTTATTAGAAGAGGGGATTAGAGAGAAGAAACGAAAGAGAAGAGGGAAAAAAAGAAAGCAGATTTTCGGCAGATTGGGTAGGCTGTGGGAGAATGCACTTTTGAGATAGCAAATGGTTTCGATTTTCGGCGTTTCAAAGAGGACTGATAGATCTATGCTTGGGATTCGACGAAATAGAATTTGGAGTTCTGAATTTCGAGTTATAGGATTGGGAAGTTAGTGCTTCGAATCTAAATTTTCGGCTTTTGGTGTATTTTGATGTTTTGCTTTAAGATTGTTAAGGTAAGGACCCTTCAAATTTGAGTTTTTCCAAAGCTTTCATAAACTGATATTTTACAGATTATGTTGTGAAGTATGAATAAAACAGGTTTTATCATGTTTTC
>JAOWBF010000001.1:10619316-10629732 GCA_028566175.1 Vinca major
GCCGATGACTTGCTGCAGCTTTGTGACCCGGTCGGTTTTATCAAAACCGTTCCGATTTACGGTTCGGACAGTCCGACCGGCCGGGTCAACCGGGTCAGTGAAATTAGAGCGGTTTTGGACGAAAACGGGTTTTGGCTCCTAACCGGACCGCCAGGAGGTCCGGTCGACGGTCGGACCGGTCGGTCCGGTTCGGGTTTCAAAACATTGCTTAAATGCTAAACAGATTATTTATGAAGGGCAATATAGTCTTTTGCCTATGTTTTACCATCTAATTTCACAAAACCTTAATTCCCGTGTTTTTTACAAAGTGAACAGATAATTTGAGACGGAAGAGTAATAAGGTATTGCATCTGAGAGAGTAATCAATACTTATATTGCTACATGTAAACTTTTTATTGGACCATGAATATATAGAATATCAAATGTCATCCCAACAACCTTCTATTTTCACTTGACATAACTTTATATATTATAGATTTTAAAAATGTAGGAACTTAACTTGAGATGTTATATATTTCAAGGGAAAAATTATAATTTGGTCATATTTTAAGACGCACAAAACTTTCCCGCACAAAATCATTTCCCTTTCATTCGTCATCATATTCATCGGTACAAGTACACTCTTCAACTAAAATCTCCCAAAAATTAAAAACTTCCGGAAATTTGACTTCAATTCCAGCCATGTCTGAGAAGCCTTCCACGGCCACCGCCGACGGAGAAGAAGGTGGAGCGACGGGAAACTCAGAAGGAGGAACCACCATGGCTTTACAGAAGAAACGGCTGAGAAGAGTGAGCTTTGCGGAGATGACGTCAATCCACTTTTTCGATAGGGACGAGGACAATGAGACGCCTGCAGATGAAGCCGCCGCTGTAAGAGATAACGGTGAGAAAGAAAGAGAAGATAAAAATGAGGTCCTAGGGTTTCGTGAATTGTTGGATTCAAGGAGCGAAGATGAGGAGGAAGATAGAGAACATGGAGGAGATGGAGAGAGTGAAGATGAAGAACTTGCACTTATGCGGCGTTCCTTTTTGAGGCCTGCTGAATCACCTTCTCCTGGAAGCAATTTTGGTTCTGCTACCTCCAATTATGGCATGTTCTTTTTTTTATATATATATCTAACCTAATCTAATGCTTTTTAGCTCATTCTTGCTTGGCCACTTTTTGTTTTTTGACTGGGGTTTAATTCTATGAAAATTTGGCTCACAGGCTTGAAGCAAGTGAATACATTTTTTTTCCCTTTCACTAAAACAATATAAATTTGGATAGAAATAAAAAGAAAATATTTGTTTTGTTGATGAATTGATTCTTTTATTGACCCGTTCGAGAACAATTGGATGATAACAAAGTTATCAATGAATGGAATTCCTTAGTTCTATTCAACAACATATGAATAGTTCCTTGATTTGGGTTAAGGAATTGTTGAATTCTTGCCTTGGAATAGGAATATATGGAGGAAAAGGGATTGATATTGTTGCAATCTGATCCATTGGTCATTGATTTCCGAATTAGAAATTAGGTGATATTGGTGCATTCTAGTTTTTATTCCTTTTACTTGCAATTTGATTTGGATAAATTTTTTAAAGTCATATCTGGCTAGCATCATTTATATGGTAGAGACAAAGGAAAAGGGGGAAACATATTAGATGTGTGGAAAATTTATTTATTGTTTATTTATGTATTTGGGATAATCCTTTCTTTGGTTCATGTAGCCGACCCTAAGTTACTTGAGACTAAGGCTTAGTTGTTGTTGTTGTATGTATTTGGGGGTACTATTCTGAAGACAGATTTGAAGGTTAATAGATTCAAAGGTGAAGGGCTTTTGTTTTCCTCCGAGGAAAAAAGCTTCATTTTAGTTTCTTGGTGGCCAAGAGGACATACAGTTTACCTGGAAAGTAACCAGTTGGAGGTTCAAGGGTAATTTAAGTAGGACAAAAGGCCAAGATAGCACCCGGATCTTTACATGTGCAGGTCACTGAGAAATTATTTCTGAAGGGATTGAATAAGAAGAACACTGTTTTGCTGGGGTATTTAGAAATCTGACTCTTTATGTTTAGATTACTTATGGACTCTTTGGGCAATTCAGCAAATAACACAAATGATAAGATAGACTGACACAAAAATCTACTTGCAACTGACTAGTATGGCTTTATTGAGTATGGTCTCAACTTGAGACATTCAGAGATTGATCTCTCTCTCTCTCTCTCTCCCTCTCCCTCCCTCTCTCTCTCTATGTCAGATAAAATAATTTTCTGTACTTGGAATTTCTTCTAGTTCTGCACCTGCTTTATTTTTGAGTGTTTTGTCATTCTTTAGCTTATCTGTGTCATACTTAAATAACTTTGACATTCATGTTAGGGCTCTGAAAATAATCCCACAGTGAGAGACATGAAGTATCCATTTCAGAAGTATTATCAACAAAATGTAAACTTGTATTGGTTCTAATCACATATTACATAGAACCTTCAGCAGAAGTTAAATATTTGTGACGTTACTTGCTTTTAGGACGCATCACCTGATAAGAAAATATTCAGATCAAGGCCATTGCTATCTGAATTCATCATTCTTCTTTCTGTGAATGGGTAGTTGAGCTTTTGTTGGTTGCACATAATGGCAGAACTTCTGGAAGTTCTTTTCAGATATACTTATTAGGACTTTCTACTTATCTTACCTGATCTGTTCTGCTCTCCTGTTATGTTTATTCACAATGATTCATGTTTTGTTTCTGTTTTAATATAACTTTCTAAATTTATTTCTTCTTTCTTTTATTTGTTTTCCTCAAAATTGATGTATTTACTGTTTGTGTAATGTTTCTACATGCAGACGATGATTTTTTCGGTCCAGTTTCAGCAAGTTTTATAAGGCCTGGGCAATTATCGGACTCTGCTGCTTCAAATGAAAATCATGATGTTACTATGGATTCAACAGCATTCTCCATGCATTTCCGCAGTCTTGCCAGGTCAGATTCAGGAGTTGAATTAAAGACCCCAACAGGTATTCGCCTTTCCTTTGAGGAGAAGACTCCAACCTACACCGATGCAGGAAGTTTGATGGAATTGACTATACCAAAGCCTATTACCCAATTATGTTCCCCTACTGGGAACAGCGGTTCGAGTGACATGAGTCTTGTTGGGGACAAATCTAGTAAGTATGACTATGGGAGAATTTCACCTGGACTGGATGCACTTTTAGCAGAAGGCAGCAAAAACTTGCACCCAACATCTGCCTCTGATGTTACTCTTGCTTCAAGTGCTCCTAGATTCTTGGAAAGTAAGAGCTTTCCATCAGATGAGGATGGGAGTGGTCTCATTGATATTGTTCACAGTGGAAAGGCAGTTTCTTCTTTAGACAACAGACTTACTGAGGCAAATGATGACTTTTCAACTTCTGCCATCGGTCATGCTGCCAATGAAATTTCATCCAATACATCCAGACCTCTTGCTTCTGACATTTTGATTGATTACTCACATTCCTCTCCTAGTAATTTAAGTCATATGAGAGCTTCTCCATCACATCCAGATGAACTGGGGCTAAACGATAAGTATATCCAGCATGGATCTCCATTGGTAGAGTTGGTTTCTTCCTCAGCTTCCAAAGGAAGACGGACACTTGCAACCAGCACTCCTCCGACCCAATATACTTCTTTGTTAACTCCTCAAGGACAGAGAGGTTCTCCTCTACAGAATAAGGATGCAAGGCATCATGAGAGTGCATCATCAAT
Source organism: Vinca major (assembly GCA_028566175.1). Lineage (NCBI taxonomy): Eukaryota > Viridiplantae > Streptophyta > Magnoliopsida > Gentianales > Apocynaceae > Vinca > Vinca major. Next base: position 10,623,036 of record JAOWBF010000001.1, read on the forward strand.
TCAGAAAAGCATTTCAAAGCTTAAATTACTTGAAGTTTCTCCTTTTTCTTCGTATCTTACTGCCAAAATTGAGAATTCAGCTATTGAATCACTGAATTTTCCAAGTTCTCCTTTTGGTTCAGAGAGACTGATTAGTGATTTTCAGATTCAACATGTGGACACACCTGCCAGAGATACTGAGGAGCAACCCTTGGGTGCTTTTCAAAAGCAACAAGTTTTGCATGCCTCCATCACTAATGATAACCTGATTAAGGAGCCAGTGAATGGAGGACATACGTTCCACTCTGAAGAATCTTTGGGAGCTGCTGCTTCGCCCCCCGAGTCTACATGGTCGTACAAGAAGATGAAGCACGATCTTTTCAGATCAAGAAGCCCAGGAGAAAAAGAACTGGTTATTGGAACTGGAATGGGAACTTCATTGGCTGAAATCGCTCTTTGTCATGCTGGAGAGAAGAGAATAATCAGCACTCCTAACAAATATGTTCCTTCTCCAGACAAAGAGTTGGAAAAGAAGTTGACATCCCCGAAACTTCAGGGCCAGCTGTCTAATGTTCCAATGCTGCATGATCAACTTATGAGACTTAAAAGAAATTTCCCAGCGCATCATGAATCAGCTTCAAAGGTAGACATTACTGATTCAAGTATACCTTCTCTTAACGAGGTGGACCCTTTTTCCTTGCGAAAGAAAGTTCAGGCAAGCTCACCTGCTGTAGGACTCAGCCAGTTCAACTCAATTGAAGTTAACAATCATAATCAGCAAAGCACTTTCGAAACTATTGAAAGCCTAAGAACTCTGGCTGAGGCAAAGGAATGTCCAAAGAAACTGGAATGTGGTCCCCAAACGGGCTTTGAGGTCCTAAGCTTTGAAGGTGACCATCCTAAGAGAGAATCAGAATCTGCTTTTCCATCTGTAGATATGAGGGTGAAGGAGTTAATGCTCCAAAAGGTTGGTGGCTTTTCTTCTTTCTCTCGTTTCTGATTGCCACTTAGTTACACTTCTTTGTTTATAACAAGTTTTTGAACTACTTTTTCCTCCACTAATGTACCATAAAGTATTCGTCTACGTCTTGCTAGAATAATCAGTAAATGAGAAAATATGAGAGAATACTCTTCCTTTTTTCATTTCTTACCCTGATTAATGTCTCTCAAGTGCTATTTTCAAGCAATTGATTCTTTCCTGGTTGTTCTGATGCTCAAAAGATTGTCTCAGGATCTTTTGAGTGGGATAACGAAAAGTCCCTCAACAAAAGAGGTCCAAGTAAGCAATGGCCATACTAGTCAGAGTAATGCCGAGGATGTTCTATCTCCTAGCTCCAATAAATTGAGCACTCTTTCTCGTAAAAGAAGCAATGAAGCAGTTGTAGTTGAGGAGAGAAATCATACAAATGAGCTTGCATCTCAGAGGAGTCCAAAACATCAAAAAGTTGGGAATCATGATTTGAGAACACTAGGGTTTCCAAGTGAACATGACGAAACCTCTTCAATTGCACATGAGACGAAGGATTGGACTGATGTATGCAAGCTTTTCTGCAATTCTTTTGCTGATGTATCAATTCTTTTGGTCTTGAATATTGGAATAGATAGTCCCCCCTTACTCCTAAAAGTTGAAGAAAGAGACGGATTGATACTGAATTTGTCTTTGCAGATTTATTCGGAATTCTTTAAGGATTCAGAAAAGTTGATTTCTCCTTCAATGGATAAGCTTAATTGTTTATTGGTACTCTTCTTTCCTGCTCTACAAGATAAAATATGTGTACAAACTATGTGCTTTTGTTTACTTTCTTCAAGTTTATTCTTATATCTCTACGTATATTCTTGTTAGAAGTCTTTTCCTGTATCGATATTTTAATTATTTGTTTTATAATGCAGATTGAATTGCTGGAAACTTTTCTTTTTAATCTACGTGGATCAAAAACATATGGCATTCTACAAAGTGAAATCTCTACTCAGGTCTGGTAGCTTATGAGTATGTTTAATTAAACAAAGGCAATGGAAATGAGTGATTTCCTGTAGATTGCATAATTTTGATTAGCAAGAACTTCAGATTATTTATATTTTTGTTAACACAACTTTAATTCACGTATTTCTCCAGCCAACATTTGTTATTGATGACCTCCATCATCAAAGGTTAGCTCTAATCCTACATTTTGGTAACCAAGAAAAAAATGGCGTTCCTTACTTCTATGTCAGGGATCTAATTGTTTGTAGTGTGTTTCATATTGGTGCTGAAAACGTGCTGATATAGAGTAAGCGAAGCAAGGTCTTTGTTGCATCAAATCGTTCATGAGAAGGCAAAGTCACAGCTGTTGTGTTTGAAGCGGCATAAACTACAAGTATGGCCATACTTTTAATCTTGATTGGCGTTCTTTTCCCTCTGTAAGTTTTACCTACCAATTCAATTTATCTGCAGGAAAAAGCGCAGCTGTTAAACTCTGGAATTCAGGAGTCCCAAATGTTGAAGCTGAAGTCTATGCGTGGATGCAAGGGAGAAACAAAAGCTGCTTCTTCTGCTCTTCAAACTTTAGTCTATCCAAGGCATGGGGAGGGGGTATGTAAATCGAAGTTGAGTTGGTTTTCTAGTCTTCTGGCACCTGTATATTTGTCTGCCAAACTTTCTCTTTCTCTTCCTTGAACACTGTTTAAATAGCCATGAGTTCAAATTATTTGGAAGCAATGACATAATATTCTGCTTTAGTTTCTATGGTTACAGTAGTTCCTCGAGATCTGTAGCTTCTTCTGTGGGATTCTTAACTGTCAAATACATTCACAGCGTACAATCTTCTCACAGTTTCCTGCCTTGAACATGTTTTCTGTCTTCAGTACCATCTGTGATATTTGCTTTCACCTAATGTAGTGTCTTGCAACATGCTTTTTTTAGATGCTTTGCTTCTATAATTCTCTCTGCAAGCTATGAAGCCTTTTCTCCATCACCTTGTTTTTTCTTAATTTATGGGTTTGTTTCCGTGAAGTTCTTTGGTCTAGCTTCAGCACAACCTGAAATATTTGTCTTTTCCTGATGGTTATGGCTACTGTTTGATATGCTATTTTCTTAGATGGGTTGTTAACGTCTCTATCCGGAGAAATTGTTATATTTTTCCTCCCCACTTCCATTTTCCAGTGGGATATGTGTTTTAGAGCACGAAAACGATAAATTTTATTCAGCATTCTATAAAAGGCCTCTCATTGATTTGCTCCTTCCATTATATGTATAATGAAAATTACAGCCTGACAGAGGTCTGGGCTGAATTCTTTGTATTCAAATCTAGCATTTGGAAATGGAAAAATCCCAAGAGGTTGACATGCAATGATAACTACAAAGGATTAGCAATTCATTCGTTGTTTCATTAAAGTCCTTTCCTTTCCTACGAATTGCACATAAGGCTGTTCATCTCTGGGTATAAAATGACAATTTCATGGTTTGGTGACTTCTACAGGTATTCCTGTTGCTTTAGTTGTCCTTGACCCAATGCTTCACTCACACAGTTTATTTGATATCCTTCTTTCTAAATGGGAACTTGATGTATTATGGTCTTCTGTGCCAAAATACTTATTTTCCTCTTATTACTTCTTTATGGATTTGACTTCAAAGTTTGAAATATCTGAGTACCTGATAAGCCATCCTAATAATAAACGTGTTCCGGTTTTGCTGGAACATATTTGAGCTGCATTGTCATTTTCATTTATTGGATGTATCTCTGTATTTAGCATTAAGGCTCCAGTAATCATTGATTTACTATATATGACCAAGCCTTGGTCCCAAGTAATTGGGGTCGACTGCATGACCCAAGAAAGAATTACGTGTGGTCGTCAACATGAATATATTCTCTCCGTTTGTTTACTATTTTCCGGAATTGCAAAATTCAACATTGTTTGAAAAATATGTGTGGAAGAAAGAATAATTGGTCAAACTTCAAAGAATAATATTTCATCTAGAAATGGGTTTAATGACGTAAAAGCTCTTACGACAATGAAGATGGAAATCTTGCATCTTTGATGTTTTTATGGAATAAGATCTATCAAGTAGTATGTTCAGTATCACTAACAATGTCCTGTAGGGGTTATTATTGTTTTGCTATGCACGTTGGCGATTGTTTATGCATCTGTTTATAAGAGTCAATGTCTGTTTGAATGCAGTCCCATCCTGTTTCCACTAAGAGTATTTGAAAATTTGTAAACTCTTAATGTGTGTCTTAAAATGAAACTTTAGAAAAGATAAATTTAATATAAAGCAAGCTACATAACAGGTATTGCCAATCAATCTAGATCTATACCAGAATTTCCAACAGCTGAACGTCAATTCAGAAAGGAAATTATTTGAGCACAATGCAGATAGAAAAATAAAGGCCTCCATTTGGTACTTATTTACTTGAAGAAATCTTATCATACAGTTTTCTAGAGGAGTTTCTATGGTGGCTCTGAAAAATAGGAGTGAAGCTAACCTTTGTATTTACTCAATAGGGTAGTGATTATTTGATCAAAAATTTGGGATCAAATTTGGATCAAGAAGGCATAATGTCACATTAAATTCTAACCATCATTTACATTTTATACTCTTTGATCCTTGTTTGATCCAAATTTTTCGATCCAACAATCATTATTGTTACTCAATATTGCCAACTGAAGCTTAGATACTGGTGTCTTGTTTCCTTCTGTCTTACAATGAAGTATTCTTGGTGTTTATGTTTTATGTGATTGTGCTTAGGTGTTCTCGTTTTTGCCTGAATTCTTGCCCCTTAATGGTTATATCTAGGAGAATACACTTCTCTGATATATATAGGTTTTTGTTTGAAGTGTACCCTCTTGTTGCAATATCAGTGAATCTATCTTTACTTACCTAATCACTCTTACAGGCATACATAGTTGTTTCTGTTATTGTTCAGAAACTTTGCTAGAAAAGGAAGCATGGTGTACTTGTTACTTTGATAACTGACTTCTTTATATGCTCTGTGCTGCACATGATTGTCCAATGCCAGGATCCATGTGACAAAGTTATTGCAATGAAGCAGATCATAGAACCTCTGGACAATAAGTGTACAAATTTGATCAAATCACTTACTATTGCTTGTAAGCTTAAAGGAGAATCAAGTAGTGACATTATTGCCTCAGTTACAAATCATTTGATGAAGAAATCACGTTGTCGCTTCATTCGTCTAGATATGCAGGTTTCAGTTTTTTCTTTGTATTATTTTGGGTATAATGGTTGAGAACAACATTCTTTTTGTCTTACTGAGATATCATATCCTTTCTGTTTTTTGGGACAGATGTGGATAATTGATGATGTGAAGGGAAAAAATGGCCACCAGGATATTGTTCTCAACTATCTTGATTTCATTGTTCAAAGGTTCTCTCAAACAGATCAAAAGGATATCATCTTGATTGGAATACTCTACTACTCTTGGTAAGCTATAGCCTAACAAATCTTCACATCTGTGATATGTTACAGCTTCAATATTCCTGTTCCTCCAGCTTGCAGCATGGTCATTTCTCATAAATTGGAAGATATAACCATTATGAAGGTACTGATTATTTTCTCCAGCTTTCTGTACATCTAGTTTCTACTTCCCCAGTTCACCTCATAATTTCTATATTTTCCTCTGTATAGAATTTCCCAAATATGGATGCTTGTGCTGCATTTTCGTTTGTCTTTAATGCTGAGATGACCAAAACATATTCTGGTACTAGAAGTTTCGTGCAAGAAATACAGGTTAGTTTATACGTTTGCCCTGAACTTAACTTTCTATCTTCAGGTCACTTCTCTATTTGTGTTTATGTAAGGGAAGGAACATTATTTTTGTGAGGGAAGATAGGACTGGTGGGATGGTAGTCTTTGTTTTGGTGTTCGAAACACTCTCTGTATTTGATGATTGCTTTTGCCTTCGGTCCATCCAAATATAAGGAAAATTTATTGTGCACTACACTGTAAGAAGTACACAAACGTGGTAAACTCACAGGACTTTGATATTGCTAACTGTGTAGTCAATAGCGGTCATAGTTTCCGTTCTAGCGCCGCCGTGGCAGAACGGAAGGTGGCCACTACACAAGCCTCCATAGCGGAGTGGTTCTCTGTAGCAGCTGGGATTGCGGGAAATAGCGCAGCTGACGCCGCTATTGACATATGGGCTTAAAACCCACTTTTACCCTTAATAACAGTCCAAATTTGAGGGTATAATTTTTACCCTAAAAATCGTAATTTTCAGACTACCTGATATTGATACACTAAAAAAAAAAAAACTGAACGATACTTCTCTTTATCTACCTGTTCTGTCTTCTCTTTTTTTCCATCGCTGTCCAGCAGCCGCCGACCTGGATGCCGCTTACCCACAACCGGCGATTCTCTAATTAATGAATTATTGTCTTGATTTTCCTTGTTTTTTTTAATCTTGATTTAATAACTTTAATTATTTACAAGACTATTATTTCTCTATTTATGAGATTATGAACGTCTCCTGAATTTTTGTTAATTATTTACATAAATGCAATGAGCGCCGCTACCGCCATCCGCTATAGCATTTTTGGGGTTGGCGCTTACACGCCGCTATCCAGGGGATTGATAACACTTGGTCAAGAAATAACTGGAGCCGGACCTCTTCATTTTTTTTTTACTAGCGTAATACTTAGTCATATACAACAACAACAATAGCATAACCCATTAAATCCCCAATAATTGGGGGTATGGGCGGGGATGGACGGGAGACAG
>JAOWBF010000001.1:10878914-10889052 GCA_028566175.1 Vinca major
CTTTAAAACATCTCTGCAGCTAGGATCAAAAGTTTACATTGGTGGGGACAAGATTTAAAATCAAAATTTAAATTAAGAGCAAGTTGTACATCAACCCCTAATAATAATGTTTGGGGGGGGGGTTAATATTTTCCTTTTAGTTTGAACTTGTAGAGCTCTTCTTGTTGTCTTCCCGTAGGCTGAGACTTTGTCCCTTTTGACATAGAACTTTGTCTAACCTTTCTGTAATAAAGTTAAATAAAGTGCTTTAGGTGCTATTGCAGGTTCTGACTTCTTCTTAGCATGGAATCATCCCCAAACAGGCAACCAAATTGGTAGAGATATGAGGGTGTATAAGTAGTTTATTTTTCTATTTTGCTTGAATTGGGTACCTTAAAGCTGATGTTACTGGAAACCTTTCTGATTGCTCAATTAAAAAATATGATGATTGTGCTGATATTGGAAATCCTTTTCTTTTCCGCTTGGCCTAGTGTGCTCTCGAGCCATTGAAAAAGCTTTATGAGCATATATAGTGTTTCCCATTTGAATTCAAAGCAGTTTCATTTTTTGGGGGTAATTACAAAATGTTGCATATTACATCTTCCAATTGTAATTAGAGGTGAACGTACTTGACTCTTTGTACTCTTTGGTTTCAGGGAGGTAAATTTGAGAGGACTATAGAGGGAAAAGGATATGCTGAAGTTGCAGTTTCTTGTAACTTCCAGCAAGAGAAGTTTCATGGTTCTAATTCAAGAAGTCACGGGAAGATTCCAGAAGCTTGGGTTCACCAGTATGAGCCAAGTAAATCTTATTGTTCAAAGAAGCAGGTTATATCATTTATATGGGCTGCTTGTAGGAGTATAGTTCCTGAAGACTTGCTAGGAAGTTCTCATAATTGGAGAATTCTTAGAAAGAACATCGCCAACTTCATCTGTCTCCGAAGATTTGAGAAATTCTCACTGAAGCAGTGTATGCATAAACTACAGGAAACTAAGAGTCCCTTACTGTCAGATACGCGGTTCTCTCGTTGCCAATGGAGTAATATATCCAATTTTCAAAAAGGGCGCCAAGCAGGTAATCCTAAGGAATCTTGCAATATCAGTATCACAAAGTCTGGAGAACATAAACTACTACAAAAATGGATCTTCTGGCTCTTTTCACATTTTGTAGTACCTTTGCTGCAAGCAAACTTTTATGTAACAGAAAGTGAACATGGGAACCAAGAGGTATACTACTACAAGATATCTATCTGGGAGAAGCTGGTTTCTGAAGCCTTTACCACCCTGAAAGATCAAAGTTATTTCCAATTAAATGAAGCATCTGTCAGGAAAATTATTGCAACCAGATCATTTGGTTTCTCAAGGATAAGACTTCGTCCAAAGGAGAATGGGTTTAGGGTATTAGCAAATCTCAAGGCATCATCAAGACTACCTGTGAAGTCTTCTCAAGAGCTTCGACCTAGAACTTCATCAAAGTTGTCTTTCAATCAAAGAAATGTTAAATATGCTTATTTTAAATCTGTAAACAAACTTTTTCAGGACGTGCATGTGGTGCTTAAAGGCATACAAGTGAAAGAACCAGACAAGTTAGGTTCATCGGTTTTTGACTATAATGATGTCTACAAGAAGTTTGTCCCTTTCCTGTCCCTTTTAAAGAGGGGCTCATCTGCCCTCCCTGTTGCTTTTGTAGTTGTAGCAGATGTGTCAAAGGCTTTTGACTCTATTGACCAGGATAAATTGCTGAGGATCATGAAAGAGGTCTTTTCAGATGATGAATATCCTCTGAATAAGCATCTTCAAGTTGTTTGCAGAGGGAAATCTATATGGGTTCGCAATCACTTGACGGTACCACCTCAAGGTAACATTCCTGGTTCCAGTGGTTCAAGTTATAGCCCAATTAGCGCACCACATAGCATTCTTGTCAAACAGGTACGGGAATTTGAATTTCTATCCATCTCTTGGTCTCTCTTTATTTGAAATCATTCTTGAGTTGATCTTTTGGTGTCACATTGCAAGTTGTAATATTTACTTGGAGCAAGATTTTGAAGCTTCTAGCACCTAATTATTGCACTAGAAACGTTGTCTGATAGACTTCTCTCGCTTTTCGTAACGTGAGTACTAAAACAAACGTCAATAGCTTTTAGCAGCACTTGTTATGGCACTGTAAGATATCTATGTATTTTCTTGATATTTTATTTGTAACTGTAAAGCAATAGAATTCTTCGCATAGTTGGAATAGGTAGATAGACAACAAAAACAAATTTCTGTAGAATGGTTATGACACAATTGGTGGTATGTCTTAGAGCTGTAAGTTTACTTGTCAGGATGTTGGCAATTTTTTTATGGCAATCATCTTTGATTTGGTAAACTTGTCCACAAAGCCAATAGTTTAGAAATATAATACCCTCCCATAAAATATAGCCATATTTATGTGTCCTTTTGCCACAATCAAATGTAGCTACATCAATACCTCTACTATAAATGTGGTATGTCTTAGAGCTGCAAGTTTTTCCATTCTACATCACCCTTTTAATTGCAGTGTTAGATAATGCCAACCTCGCTTATATCACTTGGAGACGGTTTATCAATTACTAATCATGTTGTATGCATGAATTTTCTGTAAATAAAGTAGTAACCTTCTTATCCAGTTGTTTATATCCCCTGTATATCCTTGTTTTATGGAAATTTAATGTAACCTAGCACATTCCTTTTAGTTTCTAGCTTCCCTTTTTAACCAGCCATTTGTTTTCCCTGCACATCCTTTTTGTTTCATGGAAATTTAATATAACGTAGCATACTCTTTTCATATCTCGTTTGCTCTTCTTATTCAGCTGTTTATCTTTTCCTGCATATCCTCTGTCATGGAAATTTAGTATAACCTAGAAATATTCCTTTAGTTTCTAGCTTCCCTGCTTACCCTATATAAGTCCACACTGAAGCCATTTCTAAAACTTTTGAGGTATTTACTTTAACATGCGTTTCTTTGCCAACTACTTGGTGCTTTGGAAAATTTCCTTCCCATAAAAGGATAGGAAAAGTGCAAGATGTATACGGGAAATAGATGAAACTGTTTAATTGTAGTTTTGATATTTGATAGATATTTAAATTGGAGAAGGTAAAGCACTGCATATGCTAGTGAATCCGGTTAGTTGAATAATCCGATCCTCTACTTTTTTGCTGTTTTGAAATTGTAACCATTCTAATAGTGGTCTTTGGTTAGCAGCTGTCTTAGACTTTAAAAATCTTAACTACATGAGTGGAGGTATAGGATTAGCATCCGATAGTTGGAACACTCGGACACAAAAACTCTAATACACCTAGCACCATTACAGCTCCATTGTTCTGATATGAAAAGAGTTCAAATCAAGTAGGACTTTTTATTTTTAAGCAAAATATTCTATTTCCTGTGGGAAGTATCACTTTATTTAGAAAATTATTGGTTTCTTCATTATATTTTGACATAATTTTAACAAAAACAACAGAAACAACCACCGAGCCTTGGCCCCAAGTATTTGGGGTCGGCTACATGGACCATGAAAGGATTAAGTGTGGTTGTCAACATAGTTCTAACAAATAATGTTCGTAAATCAATACTTAAAAATTTGTTGCAGATATCCTTATCTTTTACTTATAATCATTACAAGTTGTAAGGTTCATCATTTTCTCTCTTTACAATAATAAAAGAAGACAAGTAATAGTTCCTGAAAAGTATATATTTGTGCTTTTGACCCCTAGTTTTCTTTATTTTCTTTGTGCTGGGATCCTTAGCTTGAGATATAATAGTTGTGAAGCTGCAAATTCTATGGTTTAGACTATAGAGGGAAAGGATGTGTTGGTTAAGAACAGAGCTATGTTGGCCCAAATATTTTAATTTCTCATAGGAGTATTATTCTGTTTTGCCTCCGGCTCCTTGGATTTCTTAATTATCCATTCATCCAAGTTCTTCAAGCATGGGCACGTAATTTCAGAAAATCATAGATGAGAAACATCCTGTCACAGCTGAGATGATATCTTATTGGTAAGTTGCAGACTTTGGTGAGTTGGTGTGATTTTAGTTTGTTTCTTATGAAAATAAAAACATATTTTTTAAATAATTTTTCTTAAGTACTAGTATTGTCCACGTGCATTCACATGTGGCAGAAGGTTTCTTTGTGTGTAGGATTTTATTACTAACTTTCGAAACACCAGAAACAAACCACTTAATACATTACGAAAATTTACTACTCACTTGGTTTATATCATCTTAACTTATAGACATGCAGTCACAAGTTCCAATTCCAGATTTTGGCGAGTTGAACAACCTCAGACCAGTTGTTATAAGACTTTCTCTTTGATCTCTCTCAATTTGCCTTGAGATAGGTTGTCAAAATCGTGAGTTGGATCAAGAGTATAAATCGAGTTAAATCGTATTAAAAATCGCTAGAGGATCGTTTATCTAGATCTTAAAATCGTAGAATTGCACGATCCAGTGCGATTCAATCTTACCTTTTTTCAACTGGGTCGGTACCAGGTTATCTCAAATAAAATAAAAAACATCCCTTTGTATTCAATCCAACCTCCTAACTCTCTCAAGTCTCAGAATCCTAGCTTCATCGCTCATCATCGATGTAAGTGGATGTGGAGATTACATGGAGGATAATGATAACGTCTTGAATGGTTTGCTTTCGAAGTTTATCACTTGTTAGTTTGTGGTTTGATTTAAGTTTTTTAGTTCTATTGGTATTCTCATTTTTTCCCTTGAAGTATTGTTATATTATTTTTTCTCATTAGCATATAGAATGATGTCTTATTGAAATAAATTTATCATGAAATATTTTTAGTAGTTTTTTCGAATCTTCCGATCCGTGCTACGATCCTCGTGTTTATGATTTTTTTAGAACCTTTCCGTTTCGAGTCAATTTTGCGATCTTGACAACCTTGGTCATAACTACGTGTTACGATCTTCTTTATATAGGCTTCTATGTAACTCTCAAATCATTACTATTAAATTCTAAATTAAACTTCTACTATTGTGTTTATTATATTAGTCAATTGATGCAATGAGGGGAAAAACGTCCAGTGAACAAACAGTAATTCCAGTTGGAATTTGTGAATTACAACCCAAATAATAACTTGGAGCCGGACCTTCTTTTCGCACTAGTACGGATATGAAAATAATGGTCAAAATCGGATTCGAATCCCTTTTCTGCCGTTTATTAAAAAAAAACTCCACTCTCTGGTAATGTTTTTGAAAAATGAACTTCATTGATTGATTCTAAGATACTCCTTATAGACAGAGCCCGGTCTTTCCTATTCCTAAGTAGTAGTCGTCTAGTCACCGCTCGGGAGGTGTTGACGTTAGTCGAGCTAATCGACCTAGCGATGCGATCTACCCGAGACCTTTACACTAAAATAATCAACTCTGTTTACTATTATTCTAAAAGCCACGACTCTCAACTGGGGAGTAATTTTATCTATGGTTTGTTATTCCCAAGTTTTTGTATACAATTAGCTATATAAAAGTTATTTATTGCCTTTTTATAACTCCTGAAATGATTCTAATTTAATTGAATAATGACTCCTAAATACACCCATTGATTGATTTGTGAAAAGGGGCTTGTAAGCCTTTCTATATTGCAGCAGATCACCTTCCCTGCTCCTAATATTTAGTGCATATGTAATTATGCCAGTATTGGCTCATTCCCAAATCCCAAACTTGATTTTTGTTTAATGCTCCTAATGTTTAATTACATAGCACCTTATTATTACATTGCATATCATTTCTGTTTCTATTTCGGACCTAATCTTCACAATTACTATATTGCACCTTTTTTATTGAATATTTTAGAGTTTTACACAAGGGCTTTTTGGCAAATCAAAAAAGGAAGAAACCAAAAAAGTGTAAATCACCATGACCCCTTCAAGCACTTTTAGATTGGTATAGTATAGATAATATAGATAGTTAAGCTAGTTAAGCTAGTCTTTAAGATTTGACTCCTCATTCTTTCTGATATTATTCAAATCTGTTGCACATAGGGACTATGCATTTGACACTTATTCTTTATTTGTGGAAAAATTCAGTTGTAAATCATTTAATTCCAAATGTGAACCTTTTCGTATTTATATAATTTAGGATTGTGGAACACTGTCTGATTTTATGTTTGGAATATTTTCGGCAAGTTTGATAGCCAAAATGGATGATCTAAGAATGAGATGGTTAATTAGGTTATGAATTTACGCTTTTCCTTTTTACTTCATGAAATAAATGCAATTGTAATCTTTGGGTACTGGATAATGGTAGCACAAATAAAATTCTAAAAGTACTATAGATAATTAGAATTAAGATAATATGAGTGCCATTTTTTGCATCTTCAAACACACATTTTTACTCCTTTCTTTGCTTTGAATCTGCACCAAGAATTTTGAGTATTTTTAAGTGGAAATCCCATAGCTGGTCAAGGTTATCAGAGTTCAAAATTTGACAAATTTTCCATCTCAGGAGTCGAGCAAAACGATAAGGAAGGAAGAAATTTGCTTGAATTTGAATGAGCACATTAAACGCAATGTACTACGGTTTGGTAAGAGATTCTTCCTGCAGAAAATCGGTATTCCACAAGGAAGTATTTTATCTTCTCTGCTTTGCTCATTTTACTATGGACATCTGGAAAGGAATGTGATTTATCCATTTCTTGATAAAGCTTGTGACCCTGAGACTCTGGATTATTCTGGCATGTACAATTCCTACGGTGCTTCAGTTGCAGGAATCTGTGATTATGAAGATGTTCTGTGCACCCCCAAATGTCTGCTCCTTAGGTTGATTGATGACTTCCTTTTAATATCGACATCAAGGAATCAAGCTTCTTTATTCCTGTCCCTGTTGCAAAGAGGATTTCCAGAATACAACTGCTATATGAACAAGGGTAAATTTGGATTGAATTTCGAAATGGATAGTATGTCACAATCTAAGTCTAGTAGATTCTACGTGGGTGAAGATGGGATCTCATTTCTTAGATGGAGTGGACTGCTTTTCAATTGCTCCACCTTGGAAATTCAGGCAGACTACAGCAGGTGATTTTCTTCCTTATTATGGTTATATATATGGATGGTTACTGGAATCTTGTTGGATGAATATGCATTTCTAACTGACAAAACATGGTATTCTTTTTTTTCCCGATGAAACGTGCAAAGATTATTCTACTTTACAATAAAGCAGACAGTCCCTCTATTGCAAATTAAGTTTTATAATCTTCATTTTAGTTTGTCCAAAAAATGAAGCTCTTATAAGAAAAAAATATTATTTTGTGCCTTTGTCTTCCATTTTTAATGCAAATTATATCCGATAAGGAGGATAACAGATTTTAAATTGATGATGGTGCTGATAAACTATTTCCGAGTATCTTAACATTAGTTCTGCTTGTAGGACAGTTTGACGTTATGAATTAATACTTTCCATTCAATAAAAGTTGAGAAAATAAGAAAAAAGAAAAAATGGAAAAAAAAGAAAACCCCGCTATAACATATGAATTATGGTGTTAATTTTTATGCCATACTCTGGTGAGAAGTCTATAAACTTCTATAGCTGAAACTGAATATCTGTTAATGTGAATACTTCTGCAGATATTTAATCGGTTTATATTCTCTAATCTCATAGAGCTAAACTAGCTACTGATGTTACTTTAAGAAACCTTGAGGTCCATAATATCTACTACTATCCTGCTGTTCTATATTTTGCTGAAGAAACTGACCATATCTTCTGATATGAACTGTACATCAATGAGATTTCCTTCATTGGTCTCATCTTATATTCTCTTTCTGGCTATCCTTTTTTTCAGACACTACCCTATGATGCTTTTCTCCTTTTCTCTTTTCAGTTTGAATTTTTATGATAAATTGTGGTTTTGTTGACCTTTTCAATGGACAATACTGAGTTAAACGATATGCTTGTTGCCTCATTGCATTTTGAAAGGAAATGCGTTAGCAAAAGTTTTGCACGTGATTAGTTGAAACTTTTGACATTTGGTGATAAGTTTTTATGGCAGCAAATAGAAGAAAAGAACTATGAATTGATATCATTTTCAACATAAGAAATGCTAGTCAACGTTAGAGTTTGAATCCTGCCTAGTGCAGAAAGAAACGACAATATGTCGCAAGTTTGCTGGAATTCCTGCTGCGTGGCCCAAAGTGCCATTAAGATTCCAACCGAATTAGTTGGGTCAAATGCCTGGATACCGGTACAAAAAATACAAGAAAAGAAATTGGTATTTTCACACTTAAGTAGTCGAAACTTCTAAAATTTGGTGATAAGTATTGATAGCAGAAGAGACGAAAAGAAAATGGGTTCGGACACTTTCAAATCCAGTTTTTGATGGATCCGGCTATTTGATTCATAGTTCACTGGTTTGATCTGGTCTCTCATCTAAATCCCCCTGCAGTGCATGTTAGACCTTGTTTTGTCAGGTTGACTCCTTTCTTATGGTTCTCTCTGGCATAGCCTGGTTGTGTCTAGATTTGATCCAAATTTACGCTGCACCAACATATTTTGCATGCTTGTGACATTGGTTTTGATTTCTGAATCTCTTAAAATCCTCGTTTTTTATTTTCTGTCTGAGTTTGTGGTGTTAGTGTAGATTGGTTAACAGATCTGGAAGAAAGTTCCATCATGGATCTGGCTAGTCATTGTACTTTCTTATACTGGGAAGGTAGCAATTTTATCTTTAATCTTTCAAAATTCTCTTCTAACTAAATTAGCATTTTTTAACAGATATCTGAATTCTCATTTGAGTTCCTCTCTTACTGTCAACCGGCATGATCACCCAGCTCGTGTCTTGATGACCAAGATATGTGATTATCTACGACCTAAATGTCACCCCTTGTTCTATGATTCAAATCTAAATTCAGCAGGTGTGGTCAGGCTCAATATTTATCAAGTTTTCCTTCTATGTGCCATGAAGTTCCACTGCTATATTTCTTCTTTGAATGGCATATCTACTTTCAGCATGGACTTCTACATGGAAGCTGTTGAAAAATCGTTGAGGTATACAACGATTTCTTTTTATTCTATGTAACTTCATAAATCTCGAAAATCTAAAGTTAATTACTCTTTCAAGTTCCAAGCAAAAAATGTCCACAATCTCTTTAGTTTTTTTTTTTTTTTAAATTCGATTACAAGTTGCTGCTTCGATATTAGGTTTATGAATAACCTGATCAAGAAAAGAATGAGTTCTACAAGACTTGGTACCAGCTTTCGTCCACTTTTTGAAGTCAGCAAAAGTGAAGTGGAATGGCTGGGTTTGACTGCTTATTCTCGAGTTTTGAAGAAAAAACACTCGCGTTATGGTGAACTATTGTCAATGTTGAGCTCTAAACTGATTGAACATAGGGAGGCCAAGAGTCTATCATCTGCACTAGAGTATGCTGTGGACGATACACATTCCTCTTTAATCTGGAGAATTCGGTATTGATCTTTGCAAGATTTTGAGATTGTGAATGACAACTTTTCTTCCAGTTGATATTGCATTTGAGCTTTACCATTCTTTTTTGGTTAATATTTCTCTCCTTTTCATATTGCTTTCTACTTTAGCTGGGGGATTTTTGATTTTTGATTTATATATATAGTCTAAATGCATAATTCGTAGAATTTAGGGACAGCTAAAATTAGTACAGATTCAATATTTTTGAAGGGGAGTGCTCGACACAAAACACAAATCACTTCATGTAATACAATTAGTAGTATAATTAAGGTTTTGCATTTTCGTTCTAACCTATATTCTCTCTCTCTCTCTCTAGAAAAAACAAATTTTCAAAAATCATCAAATATTCAATAATTGGTGAAAGTACTTAAATTAAAATTAGAATCGACACTTATTGTTACACCTTTATCTTATTTATATGAACAATCGTTCAAGTAAATTAAAACAACAAAGCAAAAAAAAAAAAGGATACATCCAAATTGGTGTCTAGCTAGAGAGTTACCACGCGCTGGAACAAATGGCTCTCCAGGTATCACTGTTGAAGACCAATTTGTTCCTGCATGTGATATCTCTAGACACGCGTATCCAGGTCAATTTAGCCCAAACATTGTAAAAAATAAAAAAATAAAATCCAGATTTTTTAAACTTTGACAAGTAAGGGATCCTTCACTTTTGAATTTCAATCCTTAAATCATCATGAAATGCCATATT
>JAOWBF010000001.1:10959684-10975084 GCA_028566175.1 Vinca major
ATAGAATAGAGATCTTTCTTCCTCTTCTTTTTAATTAGGGAAGAGGATTCGATTTTTGCAACATGCAAGTCGAATGTCAATCATATCATGTTGTAAGTCGAATGTCACATCACATCACTCGCTACTCTGGCTGGCAGGTGTGTTTGGCATAATAAAGATCTTTATAAGTACTTTAACATGGTAGATAAGATGAATTTTTACCATTGTATCTCTCTCTCTATTACATATTATTACATTCATCCCATAATATAAGTTGTTTGTAATTTGTGAGTCAAAATATCAATATTACTCTTTTAAATAGAATTTTTGTATACCACTAATTTTATTTAAGAGAGTAATATTGATATTTTGATTAGAAAACACTGTCATTTTTTGTTTCTGTAATTTTCGTGATATATTCTAAAGGAGTTATATTATGAAATTGGGGGAGTACTACATTCGTCTCAAATTAAATATTCAATTTCCTATGCCAAAAGGGTAAGAAAATGGGCATTCAATTTATGACGGAGGAGGGTGCGTAAATCAATTGATCCTCATTTTAGATTCGCATGGAATTGATATTTGGTGTTGAAATATATTCCTCTTCTCATTAACAGATTTACACAGAGGAGCTGGAAGATGAGGTGGTTGGAATTGAGGATGAAATTGAGAGAGTAATTGAACTTATTAATGGAGATTCTGAGCAGCTAGAAGTAATCTCAATCACAGGGATGTTGGGGCTTGGAAAAACCACATTAGCTAAAAAGGTTCTCAAGGATCTGAGGGTTGACTATGAATTCTTTCTTTGTGCTTTTGTTAATGTTTCTAAGCAATACAACAGAAAGGAAGTGTTTATGAACATTTTGAGTTCTTGTTCGATCGTTTCTTCTACTGAAATGGCTAACATGACAGAAGATATGATTGTACGAATGATACACAATCAATTGAAGAACAGAAAGTATCTTATTGTCATGGATGATGTTTGGACTCCTCATGCTTGGAATGACATTAAAGTTGCCTTTCCACGAGATAATGTCCGAAGTCGGATCATAATAACTACCAGAAACAATGATGTTGCTACTCGTGCTAAAGATAGCATTGAACCCCATGAGATGCGGTATCTAAATCCGGATGAAAGTCAGGAGCTACTGCGAATGAAGGTTTTTGGCAAGAACAGCAATGAGAAGGCGGCAGATGAAACTTGGGAGCAAATGATCGTGCAAAAATGTGGAGGACTGCCTCTAGCAATAGTTGTAATTGCAGGTATTCTCAAGGGGTTCCCCAATAGACGCGACTCCTGGAAGAGAGTTGCTGAGAGTGTAGGTGATAATCTTGCTACAGAAGATGAAAGCAAAGAGCTCATAAGATTGAGTTTCGATCATTTGCCTTATCATCTAAAACCCTGTTTCCTGAGGATTTCAAGATTCCAGTGTGGAAGTTGTTGCGGTTGTGGATTGCAGAAGGCTTTGTTGAAGAGAGACGGAACGAAAGCTTGGAGGATACAGCAGAGCTTTACTTGGATAAACTAATTGGCAGGAATTTGGTAATTGTGGAAAACAGGAGATTGAATGGCCGCGTTAAGACTTGCATTATCCATGATGCTTTGCGCGAATTTTGCAGGAATGTGGGAATGAGACAACATCTTTTCCACATTGAAAAAAGAGACTCTGGTCATCGTTCATCGGTTCAAACACGTCGGGTCTGTTCAGAATTCGAAGAGTCTAATAATCGTAAGAATATTCGAACTTTCTTTGAGATTACAGAAGGATCAATTGAGTTGGAAGCGGAAATAACCTCTAGCATCCTCAAATCTTTCAAACTCCTCAGAATCTTGGAGGTGAGATCGGTCAAGTTCAAAGGTGTTCCGAGTGAACTTTATTATTTGGTTATTCTGAAGTACTTGGCAGTGTCATGCGATTGGACGACTCTTCCTGAGAAATTTTCCAACCTACGGAATCTCCAAACGCTCATTATTAACACTTCGTCTTCCACCCTCAAAGTCAAGGCAAACCTTTGGGAGATGGAGCTTTTAAGGCATTTACACATCAAGGCTTCCACAGTTTTGCCAGAAGCTATGGAAAGTACTAAAGCCAAACCAAACTTGCAAACTCTTTCGACCATTTCTCCAGCAAATTGCACGAGAGAAATGTTTAAGAAGACCCCGAACCTCAAGAAATTGGGCATCCGTGGTAAGTTAGGAACTTATATCAAGCCCTGCACGAGTGGAGGATCAAGTTTGTTCGACAACCTGGTAGCACTAGAATCCCTTGAAACTCTGAAGCTAGAGAACACCGATGCAACTGCTGGACTTCATTTTCTACCTGATTACAAAATGTTTCCAAGCCAGGTGACAAGGTTGACGCTATGTAATACGCGTCTTGCTTGGACCCACATGTCCACATTAGGAAAGTTGGAGCTGCTGGAGGTGCTCAAGTTGAAGACAGGTGCATTTATAGGACACACTTGGGAGTCGCAACAAGATGAAGGAGGTTTCTGTCGTCTTAAAGTTTTGCATATTGCCGAGACAGATCTCCTTAATTGGAAGGCCAAAGCAAGTAACTTTAAAGAACTATCCTTTCTAAGCCTTAAGGGTTGCAAGGAACTTCTGTCTATTCCAAGCGAGTTGGCCGAGATACAGAGCCTCCAGATGATTAAAGTTGAAAATTGCACTCCTTCTGCAGTTCGCTGTGCCAAGGAGATTAAGGAGAAAACTAAGAAAATTGGGTTTAAACTTGCTTTGTTCCCTCCAGAATAATGACCAATCATGTATGAACTTGCATGGTTTTGTATCAGAAATGGCAGTCTTTTTGCAGAAAAATACGCACACGACATTGTTTTCGAGTCAAAGTTTTTTTTATCAGAATAACAGTTTTTTGCAGAAAGATCCACTAAAGGTACATTTATAGCTATCCGTGTGTCTTATTGGATTATATACGTGATGCTACATTTTCTATCATATAGTATGTGATACATTTGTTATATCTAGCTAGATAAGCTTATTATGTATTGTTTTCCTTCCAATAAGATTTCATCTTTGTAAACTGTCTCATACGCGAAATAATCACACGTGTAAATTCGTGAATTCTTTTTAGTCTAATAATGTTGCTACATGCAAAGTAGTCCCTTTATTTCTTAATATAAGATATTTTAGATACTTTAGTTCAGATTAAGCGAGTGAAAGGCAAAAGACATATCACAAGTGATTGGTGATTATTTTTAGAGATACATCTATTGACATAAAAGTAGATGATTTGAAGAAGAATACAAGTAGAGTGATTACTTAACTGATGCCACATTTCAAATTGATTCTTCATCTTGATTCATCATCCCTAATGTATGAGGAACTTTATGTGCATCAAGCACAACACCTAATTTAGACAATTCTCTTGATAAAGTTACATATGTCTGCCTATGAAAAGTACAATTCTTAGATTCCATTGCATCAAGAAATCTCATGCATAAGTTTGTCTCCCCTTCCTTGAGTAATCCATCTAATAATATAGTCCAAACAATCTCATCACCATTCCATGGTTTCTCAAGCATGTTCTTAAACAAAATTTCGGCCTCGTTTTCCCTGTTTGCTTTGCATAGAGTGCAGATTAATGCACTATAAGTTGAAAGAGGGGGCTTAAAACCTGCAATGATTAGCGAGTTAAATGCATCTAGTGCTGAGTCGACTCTTAAATTCTTGCAATAGGAGCCTATAAGAGAGCAAAGAATCACATTGTTAGGATTTAAACCTTTCTTCTCCTTCATGTATTTGACCAACTCTTCAGCTTCATAGGTTTTGTCTTCTCTATACAAGCCAGCAACCAAAGTAGCATATGTATTCACAGTAGGTTCACAGCCATTCTCGGACATCTTCTCGAGAAAATTATAGAAACTTTCAGTTTGCAAGTCCTTTTCATCTGAACAAGTATAGACAGTTTCATGCTGAGTTGCAACTTTTTCTTGAAACAATTGGCATTCCTTTTGTAACCCCTTGACCAATACTTTAAAGGTTCGGTAGTTTGGTTGGCTGCCAGCATCAACCATCCGCCGAAGAAGAAAAAATGAATGATTTATCCTCCCAATTTTTACAAATCCATCAATTATTGAGGTATAAATAACCACGTCAGGAGCCAATCCTTTCTTCTCCATTTCTAAAAGCAAAGATTCGGCATCATTGGCCTGGCCCGCCAGGCATAAACCATAGATAAGTGAACCATAGGTGTAAAGATTTGGTAAGCACTTTAGTCTTTCCATTTCGTGGAAAATCCTTAAAGCAGTATTCATTTGGTCATTCCTGCAAAATCCATCAATGATAGTTGAGTAGGTGATGACATTTGGTGATAACCCGCTTTCAGAGAGCTTATTGCAGAGTCTCTCTACTTCAGAAAGCTTATTTTCCTTACACAAACCGTTGATGATTGCATTGTAAGTTTCGATACCAGGCTTGAACACAGTCTCCTGCATTTTGTTGAACAATGACAATGCTTCATCTATTTTTCCTTCTTTACAAAGGCCATCAATCAAAGCAGTGTAGTTTACTTGATTTGGATTCAAACCTCGCTTCCTCATATCTTCAAACAGATTTGAAGCCAATTCAAGATTGCCCGCTTTACAAATACCCGAAACAAGGATAGCATAGGTCTGTTCATCTGGGTCACACCCATTCTCCTTCATCATATCAAACAATCTGATAGCATTCTCCAAAGAGCGCTTTCGGAGATAGCCTTGAATAAGTGTGTTATAAGTACTCCTTGTAGGAGAAGGGCCTATATTCAGCATTTTCTGAAATAAGAGCATCGAATTCTCCATGTTACCAACCACGCACAATCCCTTTATCAACGTATTAAAGGTCTCTGTATTTGGTGAGTAACCATGTTCCTCAATCCAGCGAAAAATCGAAAAAGCAGTTTCCAATTTTCCTGCTTCACACAATCCATTTACCAACGAATTATATGTTACAATTGTTGGGATCAATCCCTTCCTTAGCATCTCGTGGTACAATCCAATTGACAACTCAATTAGACCATATGCAGCCAGCCCACTAATGAGTGATGTATATGTATATGTATTCAGCTCGCGTCCCTTCTTTCTCATGGTGGTAAAAAGATCAATAACTTCCCTTATTCGCCTGACATCACATAACAATTTAATCAAAGCCGTAAATGTATGTACAGTAGGTTCAATGCCTCTCTTCGTCATTTCCTCGAGCATGGCTAATGCATCATCCACCTTCCCCTCATTGCAAAGTCCATTTATAAGATATGTATAAGTGACGGAACTCGGTTCAATCCCATCCTCAATCATCCTATCAAAAACCACAAATGCCTTGTCCAAATTCCTATTCCTACAATGCCCAAGAATAAAAGATGAATATGTGAATACATCTGGTCTCAGATCGGATTGATACATCCTGCTCAAAATCAACTCAGCCTCTTGAACTTTTCCCTTCTTACACAAAATATTGATCGTAGTATTGAATGTCACTAAACTCGGCACAATCCCACTACTCAATATGTTCTTATACACATTCTGAACAGCATCAACCATATTAAACCTACCTAACTGAATCAACAAAGTATTGTAACTATCCAAACTGTACCCAAGTCCCTTTTTGCTAATTCCATCCAAAAATCCAATAACCCACATCATCTCTTCCTCGTTCCTACACGCCTTAATCATTAAATTACGAACCCGGTTAGCAGGCTCGAATTTTTCATCACGAATCAGCCTATTCAACAGTGCAACAAAACAGCCCATATCATGTTTGTAAAAATGCCACTGAGAAGAAACCCAATGAAAAAACTGCAAAGCAGAGTCAGTGCCGATTCGATTAGTGTCGATCACTTTTGCCACATGATGGGGTCTAATTTTCTTGCTCAAAGCTTTAAGCTGAGAGCTTCTTTGCCAAGGGAGTTTCTGATCAGACAAAATATCAACAATTGTAAAAACTAAATTTGGGTGTCGATTATTATATCCTCCTTCTTCTTGATTCAAAACTGAGGAAATCTGGGGTTTTATTGAAAAATAACGAGAACACAGATGATGGGAATTACAGAGGTGGATGAGAGTAGACAGGGGTTGAGATTTGAGAAGCTTTACCATTGCCAATGATGAGAGATATCATGTGTTGATGGTATTCAGCGGCTTCTTCTTGCTATGGTTACTCAAGAGATCAATTAACTCAGGAAGTTGGATTCGGCGTAGCTTTACAGTTGCCATTGGAGCAGCTCATATGATGGATTGGGCTGGGACCGTCGGAGAAGAAGCTACCTAACGAGTGTAGAACGTGGACCGTGGGGACGCCACACCACGGAGGAAATCTCTTATGACAATAATCAGTAAATCACATGTTTTCATTTTAAGTCCACTTTACTTATATCGTTGTATTCTATGCGAAACAGCTCTTTATTTAGTGTATACGAAATATCTTATAATAGTTGTGTTAATTATCAGAATAAGTGTTTTATATAATAAGAACAGAACATGTGTTATAAGACTTGAACGTGTGCTCGTTTTAAATCAATCTTAAACGTCACAAATTTAATATAACGGACGAGAAAAATTTTACACGTACGAAATTAACCCGTTCCGCACTAAATCTAACGTCGTGTTTATAAATATATTCTCATAGAAGAATAATTGTTGGACTTTTCCCTTAATACTTCAAATTAAAAGTGATACAAAAAAACGCTTTTATTCATAAAAAAAGATAAATTAAAATATTTAGTTCCAAAATAATTTACGATTAGTACGTAATGTTCTTAATAATTATATTTCCTTGTTTGAATTTTTTACCAAAGAAGAGAGATGTGTCTTAAACCAAAATCACTGCGTCACTAGAATGTAACCCAAAGGACACTCCCCCATTTTCTCTCTTCTCTCCAACCTCACTCTCACATACTTCTTCCATTTCTCCCCTATTTTCTTTGCCAATAACCACATCGCAAAGCTCTGTTTTCCCAGAAATAATTCACTCTAATTAACCCCATATATAAATCTATTTGTTTCCTAAATTATTATTTTTTGCATAGAAAGTCTATTGAGAGAGAGTGAGAGAAGGGCATTTGAATTCTGTTTGGGTATGACGGAAGGGACTGTGAAAATTAGCTTAAGACACTCGATGTGATACTTTATATTTCAATACTCCCTTCACATCGAGGTGGAGGTACGGCGCCCTTCTTGGGCCAAACGGGGACAAAGAGCCCACACATCCGCCTACGGGTCTGCTCTGATACCATGTGAAAATTAACTAATGAGCTTATAAGTTATTCAGATTTCCTTAAGTACTCGATGTGTGACTTTATATTTCAACGGGGACGATGGAGCAGACGGCGGCGGAGAAGCGGCAGAGAAGGCCTAGTGTCCGATTAGGTGAAATTGAATATCAACAGAGAAGAGGAGCCTCATCCAAGCAGCACCATTATCAGAGAAAATGGTCTAAAGGTAAAACTAATGAAACACTAGCGCCGTTAACTTTGGAAGAAGATACTAAGAGCGATGGAAACAACAACAATGAGATTGATAAAGAGGGTGGTATGGATTTGGATAGGGTTGCTATTGGTAGTTGGAAATCTGTTAGGAGTGGTGGTGCTGCTTCGAACTCAAAGCGAGGGACAGGGAGAGGGAGAGGGGGTTCTGTTAGGAAGAGGGCTTGGTCGAAAATTGGTGGGAGTGAGATTGTTAACTAGTGGTGGCGGTGATGGCAATGCTAATGGTGAAGGGCAAGGGGAAGAAGAGTTCAATTTAGATGATGATGATGTAAAAGATAGGAATTTCGAGACGGAAAATTCTGAGGAAGAGACGGAGGAGGAGAGAAATGGTGGTCCCATTCATTCATTTGAGAAGAATAATTCAATGTTGATTTGGATAGAGAAAGAGGGGATGGTAGGAGGAAAGAATTGTTTTTTTCTGGGGGAAGGCTTTGGCAGTTGGAAGATGTGAAATGGAATAGCTCTGGTAAAACAGCAGCCTACCATTTATGGGTACTTTCTTGAAGCTCAGCCTAGTAATTTTTGCAGTGTAATAGTTTTCATTTTAGCTTGCATTTTGGTTTAATGGTACATAGACGAGGTCTAGTTAGTCATGACTTTGCTGATGTAGTTCATACGTAGTCAACGTCAAACTGGAATGATCATAGTTTTAATATTATAATTGTTGGTACATTTTGGACTATGAATCTTATGTTTTAAGGAAGTTTTCCTTTGTCCTGCTTCTCTTTTTCTATTAATTGTAGATGATTGCTTAGGTTCCTATTAATGATACTATGAATCTTATGTTTGTGTCCACAAAAGGACACCATATTGTGGAGATAAAAAACACTTTATAATGCTGTACCCAGTAAATGAATTTGCCAGGCTAGTGCCATAATGAACACACATCCTCTCTGATGATCAAGCTGAAACTAAAAATGTAGTAATATAGTTCAGGTTCCCGTCGCTAACAAGTTACAGATCTGTACATAAAAGGACAAAATCTAACAGCTGAAACTAAGGAAGTAGGGCTCGAAAAATAATTTTACTTAAAACACTGGTACCAATTATTGAGCTCCTTCGGAGAACTCAAGAGTTTGACCAACCAAAATACTTCACTCTAGTTTCATTCTGCCATCTTCTAGCTGTTGTTTGTTGGGCTCTATAGGGAAGTACTTTATGCCAACAAGATCACCAACTCTGCTTATAACCTAAAAGATATTTTGAAAACAAATAAGCACAATGAGAACTCGGTTGTGGAAAACATTGGCTGTGTGTGTCAATACACCAGAAACCATTCACAGCAAATAAATGGCGAACAGTGAGAGGTTCATCACCACATCACTGCATGCAAGGTGTTCGGGCTCATCACAATACACAAAAAAGACCTAGTTTTTAATCTAGCAGGTTCATTGGAATAATTTATAGACAAATTGTCTTTACCCAACGTTTATAGATTCACGCTAGTATATTTGTTTCATCAACTTAAGCCCTTGCCTCCAGTTTCTTGTCATAAGTTCATTATGATGGAGCTCTTCACTTTGAGTACCCTGGATATTGTTCTCTCTCGTGTTTGTTTAATAGATAAAAAAAACATTTATCTAAACCTATTCAAAGTACCAGAACCTAAGAACAAAGATAAAACGGTCAGACTCTAGAGAATACTATCTTTACTCTGTATATGGTATGATACCCCCTCAGTCTCAGAATAAATGTTACATTTGCACTTTTTATAAGAAACACTAACCTCTAAACCTTTGATAAGATCTTCCCTAGTGTGAGAAGCAGAAATACAAATACGAGCTCTAGCCAACAGCAATGGCGTAGCTGGAAAAGCAACTGTCACAACAGCCACCTGCAATAATAGAAGTCCTAATGAATTATAATCATGTTTCAAAAGAATCAGAAAACAGCTTTTTCTACATTGCAATTTAAAAGAATAAGATATACGAATAAGCCAAAGCACAATAAAAAATAAAACATACATTCTGTCTGAGGCACTCCCGTGAAAAAGCAGGTATTTTTGCAGGATTGTAGAGCATTATAGGCATGACAGGGGAATCATTATCTCCCAATACCTCAAATCCCATTTTCTGCAACTCAGACCTGAAAAAGTTGCTGTTCTCGCGTATTCTTGCTAGTTTCTGAGCACCTGAAAATAAAATGCCAATCATAATAAATAAAAAAACTGTGCAAATAAGAGGCAGTATAATCCACCATATACTGAAGACGAGACAAACATGAGTAGATGCAGTGGAATCCTACCTCTACTAGAACCATCCTCACCAAGGATGACTTGGATGGCAGAAATAATTTGTTGGCCAGATGGAGGAGAAATTGACGTAGCATATAGATGAGCAGGACAAGTATACTTCAAATATTGGATAAGTTCCTGAGACAGAATATAGCATATCAGCAGGCAAAAATGTTTATATTATATTGAATTTTCCCAAATAAATGAAAAGCCTACATTATAAAAATTGGAAAAGGTGAGAAGACCTATTTCAATAATCTTATTTTCTATTTTCCTAAAGGAGGTTACAGCAGATAAATGGAGGAGAAGTCAAATCTCTCAGATTGCACATTTCCAGCTAAAATAGAGAGCAAATAAAATTAAAGTGATAACATCTAAAAATGGAGAAAATAAAAGATAATGCAGTTTGAAGAAAGCAGTAAACTGTAAGAACGGCAAGTGCTTGTTACACAGTCAAGAAAACCAGTTATTTCTTCCTGAATAAAGGTATTTTAGGCCTGGTCCCACTGGATACATAAAGTATGAAAATCTCCTCTGTTAATTAGTGACTGGTATAATGAGTCAATTTTAGGCCTAATCCATAACAAAGTGATTGGACACTGATTCATATCAACTGGAAATGGATGGAAGCATTTAATAAGATGAAAGTATTACAGGAATATTATCAAAACAAAGCTCTTCAAGCATAACCAAGTAGCCTTGAAACAATAAAGTGGTACAGAACATAAAGCATATAACACTAATATACCGAACCAAAGGGAAAGGTTCAAGTCGCTACTTTCATCAAATACCATACCATTTATCCAATAACCAATTGTTTGAGCCATTTGTCACATATATTTAGAAGATTACTATTTCTAGATATAAAAGTAACTACGCCGTTCTAAGAACTAAAAATAAACGACAGTTTGTAATTTTTCTCCTTTTCTCGGAGGCCAATGCATAATTGCAATTACACTTTCCAACGGGTCAAAAAAGGTACATTTCTTCTGCAATGTGGCTAACAAGCTCTTAACATCACATAAAAAAGAAAGCTCAAGGCTGACCTTAGATCCGGCAATATAACCACCACATGATCCAAATGACTTTGTGAAAGTTCCCATCATGATATCCACATCTGCAGTATCAACACCTAGAAGCTCACAAACACCCCTCCCTGATTTCCCCACTGCTCCAATGCTGTGGGCCTCATCCAAATAAACATATGCCTGTGATAAAATGATTATTTGAAAGCATTAAGTGAAGGTAGAAAATTAGCATCTCATGAAACTGCAGGAAAAGCAATGGATAAATCTAGGCTATAGAGTATCAAAATATCTATGATATTGTGACAATCACCAATGAAAAAGTAAAATGACCAACGAGGTTATTTGCTGAGTAGATTTGGGTGTCAACAAGTTGGAAGGAATAATGAAGCAGAGCAATATGGAGAGGAGAAAAGGAAGAAGAAAAATGGGACTAAGGTTTAAAAATAACCTAATATTGGATACGGTTGTACTGTTTTCACTATAGTTCATTTATATCTTTCACATTAATTAGATAAAATATTCAATAAAAATTCCTCTATAAGTTACCAGTTATGGAGAAAAGAAAGACAAATGAAAAAGAAAAACTTCAAAGCAATATCAGCGAGACCAAGAAAGATTCAGAGAGCTCTCAACCTAATTCCCTCAGAGAGTACCTAATGCTCGATCAGAAGGATGTTTTACCTTGTACTTTTTGCAGATAGCAACTATCTCTGGAAGCTTGCAGAGTTCCCCTTCCATGCTGTATATGCCCTCCACCACTACAATTATCTTCTTCCAAGGTCTGTGTGTTCGTGGTTGTCCTTCGGCAATGTGTTCTCTTAGAACTTTCTCCAGATGGGATGGTGCTGCAGAAATCGTGGCAAAGAAACTCAGAAGTCATAAACATCTAAATATATTGCGAACCAAGTGATTCCTTTTAAGAATAAAGAGAGCCTTACACAAACTTACTGTTATGTTGAAAAACACGAATTGAGGCTCCTGACCCTCGAGCACCATTGACTATTGAGTTATGGTTCAGAGAGTCACTAATAATCAATCCACCCTGTTAGAAAACAAAAGCAAAATCATGCTCAATAATATGAAGCACAAAATGTGTAAACAAGGGCATTGAGACAAACCAAATTTCAGAATAGAAAATCTTAATTTAACTATGTTGATTTACCTTCCCAATCAATACAGGAAGAATAGCAGAATTAGTTACGTAGCCCATGCCAAAAACAATGGCGGCTGGTTTTCCAACAAAGTTTGCCACACACTCCTCCAATTCAGTATGCAACATTGTCGTTCCTGATAACAATTCTTTTATTGAAGAAGCCAACAAAAACCAACACTATGTATTCAAGACTAATAAGGAATTTGCACTTAGGTTAACTACCTCCATCAACACGAGAACTACAGGTGCTAGGGGAGTATCTCTTCAAAGACTCAATTACAAGAGGAGTGCAATATTCATCAGCTGCAGCAAAACCAAGGTAGTTATATGATCCCAAATTAAGGCACCTACTGACCTTCTCAGTCCGCCTGCACAAGGATATGTTCAGCCCATAGTGAGCTTTTCATTGAAAAGTTCCTCCAAAGGAAACAGTTCTTTGGCTTCAATGAAACCAATAGAGCAGATACACATAATGATTTTTATGGTAGAAGAGAGGAATAGGGAAGGAAACAAAACAAAAACAATCCAAGTTAGCATTGAGATATGTACTTGTCACTCACTTTAGTGTCTTGTTATTGTCATTTGATACGCGTTCCACCACATCAAACCAAGCATCGGGAGGACTTGCGATTGGTCGCCCAAAACAATCCTATAATTTAAGTGATCATTCAGCATACAAATACTAGAGAATAGAAATAAAGTGCAAACTGTGCAATAAGGTCAAATTTTGATGTTTTTTCCCTGCCTGACAAAATCATGGAAAAGAAAAAAATAATTGGCAAACTACTCAAAAAAGCAAAGAGGTTAATAAATAGCCAGTTGACACGTATGCAGTCATATTGGAAGACAAGTTCCCACTTGAACATATACTACCTATTATTGAAATGCATTATCGTTTGACAATTCATCTTTATTCTTTACACCCTTGACACTAATAGTTTTACTCTTTGAGTAAGAATTTCCTCTTCTTCACTTTGAATTTTTGTTAAGTCCGATCTACCCACCCAGTTCAAAAATCAAAGGGATCAAATAATTCTTGGGTCTTAGGAAGGAAAGGAACTGTGGGCCAAAATGATTTTCCTCGTATGTGCTCTCATATTAAGAGACTAAAATTATAAACTGCATAGGCTGCAGAAAAGGACACAGACTACCTATTTGAACACATACTACCTATTAGTGGAATGAAGCCTCCTCAGATATTTCAATTTTAAACTTTCTTTCCAAATAATAAATTTGCATGTAACGTTTCCTCCTCACTTAGCATTTCTTTTAAATCCCCTTTACTTTCCTAGTTTAGAACAAAAAACTACCATTTCATTCTGGGATCACGGGAGGGAACAGAAAATGCACTTAAGAAAGATTTCCCTCACATTTTCTCTCACAAAGATAATCCTAAAATCTACAAAACTTTACATAAAAAGATTATGTCGAAATAAATGTAACTCATGTCCATATCACCCATTTCTCCTCACTTTCTGTTAAAATTTATTTGTTCCTTCTCTACTTAGCAAATTAAATTCCAAATACTGAATTCAAGATAAAATCAAAAAAGTTCAACAAGATGAGTAACGGAAACGTTCAACATCCTTGACAACAATGAAAGGCTTAGGGAACAAAAACTATAATTCTATGTGAATCATATGCACTAAAACACTAACAAGATTGCTATAAACTAAAAAAAAAAAAAAAACAGCGTGACAAACAAAGAAAATTACCAAAAATAGAGGTAGCAAAAATATAAAATCACTACAATTCCCCACATCCTATCTCAAAATTTTAAACAAAAAAAATAGGAATAATAATTAAGAAAAAAACCTGAATACGAAGATACAATCGGCGAATATAGAAATCCTCCAGTCCTAAACAGATCGGAGCATAGCCCTGGTAGAAAGGGAACAAATCAAAATTAAACCACAGCAAAATCAACAGAATTACAGAAATGAATAATACAAACAATTAAAATACTGCAAAACATAAATTCAGAAATAAGACCTGAAGATTGCTAGTTTTCCACCAATCGATAAATTTACGGAAAAAATCACGTAATTGGCCAAACGCAAAGAGGAGGCCATAGCTGAAGTAGGTGGTCAAGGCAGTTATGTATGGAATAATCATTCCGGCTGAGATCCGATCTGGTGGATGGAGGAATGAAGGAAGATCGCCGGCGAACGGAGATCGGAGAACTATGAGAATTCGCCCCTTTCTTTTAGAGAGAGAAAGAAGAGAGAGAAGGATAAATGGGAAAAAGAGAGGGAGAAGATTAAGAAGAGAGATAATACGCCCCTTACTCAGTGTTTTCTTCATTTTGTTTTTACTTATTTGAAAAGTAAT
The DNA here is from genome assembly GCA_028566175.1 of Vinca major. Lineage (NCBI taxonomy): Eukaryota > Viridiplantae > Streptophyta > Magnoliopsida > Gentianales > Apocynaceae > Vinca > Vinca major. The sequence goes on from JAOWBF010000001.1 coordinate 10,973,890, forward strand.
AATTTTCTTTTTGATTTGATTTGATTTTTCTTACCCGTTTTTTTCTTCTAGGTTTAATGAAATTATGAAAATTCAGGAACTTTCCTAATCCTAAGGTTCTTCGGCAAGATAAATATCTAGCCATAAAATACGCGAATTGCCACTATAACTTGCATTCTTTTGTTTACCTCCACTGTCCAACTCTAGTGTTGTTGACACAATCCGTCTATCATTTAAACTAGTTGTTTCAATTACACGTGAATTAATTTGACTATTGAATTTTGTTATTTATTAAAATAATTATTATTTTTTAAATTAAAATTTAGCCGCCAGTTTAACTCATTCAATAACTGACAAATGTTTTATATGTACAGTGAAAACTTTTGTTTTACAACATAACAGTATTGGTATGTGGACCCGTCTGACAAGAGAGTCAAAATTGTAGTTTTTCTAAATGAAAGTCCTCAGTAATTGTTCAAAATTAATTAATCTAAAATATTACAAATTGTCTAATCAAACTATCCAAAACTATTTATACGATACCGATAAAGCGTTTATCATAACTTTTTATTTTCAAAATCGTTAATCATAATTTTTTATTTCAAAAGCGTTTATCATAACTTTTTATTTTCAAAAGCGTTAATAATAACTTTTTGTTTCAAAAGCATTTATCAAGATCTTAACCAAAACATTTATTCAAAAAATCGTAAAAGTAATATTTTTTAGGATTAATTGCAGTTTTGTCTCTTTGGGTTATGGGTAGAAGTACTTTAGTTTTTTAGGAGTAAAGGCATGTTATGTATTATAATCTTAGCGAACGTGCGATATGAGGAAACCTAGAGGATCTCCAAACTATTGAGACGAGGTTCTAATCCTCGTGACATTTTTAGTCAATATATTAGTTGATGAATTACAAGACCTATGAGCTAACGATATGTTGGCACATGTGTTTCCTAGCAAGTTCCTAACTAAGCTAACAAAATTTCATATAGGAGATATGTCATCTTCAAAGTGGAGAATTCTATTAACAACTCCTAGGTCGCTTCCTATTTCATAATTGAAGTAGCCTTCATCGATGGCAAATCTGATAACCTCAAGTATACTCGTTACTTCAGCATGTTGTGGACTAATATAGAATAAAACTTTCCACTACTCAAAGGTACGAGAATCAAGTTCGCGACCTCCAACATATAATTAATGCAATCGACCATTGAGC
>JAOWBF010000001.1:11137451-11153264 GCA_028566175.1 Vinca major
ATAGATTGTAATTACATGATTATCTTATATTCACTAGGGATATTTTTGTATTTTCCAAAGAATAACAAATTTGCTCTAGGATTTTTTTCTTCTTCTCTGTGAAAACAAAAACAAAAATCTTCATTTCTTCTTTCACTTTTTATTCAGGATATCCATATTTGAATTCTTTAAATAAATACTACACTCCTCAAATCAGGAAAAAAGTTCAAATTTTGCAAATATTTGATTAATCAAAAGCTTCTTAATTATCAATCCTACTAGAATTCTTTCCAAAAAAATGATCTAAGAACTTTTCGTAATCACTAAAAAAAGTAACGAAACTTGTTTTATGAAAAATTGCAGAAAATAAAAAAAGAAAATAACTTTTTCAATAGAAACCCAAATACACCAATACCAATTCCAATTATTTATTCCAGAAAAATAATAGCAAGCATGTGAAGAGAAAAAAATGAGAACCTTTTCTCCGTTGCTGTTGTTACTTCTCAAGTCTATTCATCTTCTTCCCACACAAATCAACGTGAGAATAAGACGTAAAATGGTGTGATTTTTTTATGGGTTTGATATTTATATCATCCACTAAAAAGTCTCATAAAATACATTATTTAATGAAATACTTCAAAATTGATAAGTTTTTAATACCTCCACACTTTTTTAATCTTTTAAAAATCACTTGCATTGATGATTTTAAAATCTTAATTGAATATCATTAGATTTTGATTGATTAAAATCATGGATATCAATTTGATATATAAGTGATGAGAAATTCAACTTTGAATAAGGACTTCTGTATGAATTCGGTAAGCAATCTATTTTTTAACAAACTTAACTATACAGTTATGACATTCGTTCCTTTTATTTCCTTTTCCACTTTTAAGGGACAAATCCACCACACACACACACGCACCTCCTAACCCCCCAAATTTTAGAGTGAGGGTGTCAAAAGCATACTTAACTTAGGATAGTATACAGCCATTGTGGAACATCTCAGATTCAAAATGGAAACATGAATCTTGAAAGATCAATATTCCAGCATTCCTTTTGTTTCGGATTGAGAATTTAACACCAATTATGATAGTTATAACTTAATATTTTATGAAGAGTCTTACCACCTTACTGGACCTTTTGGTTTTACAGAGGCTACTTTTGAAGTACTTCCTAGACTTAATGAAATTAAGTTTGGAAGTGGGGTGATCGATGAGCTTTTATTTTTGGATTTGCCGCGTGAGTGTAGATTCCCTTCAGGGATAATGATGCTTGAGTATGCAAAAGCAGTTCAAGAAAGCATATACGAGCAACTTCGGGTGATTCGTGAAGGTCATCTTCGTATTATCTTTGCGCCTGATTTAAAGGTAACTTAAGGGGGTTGATTGGCTAGTTTCATCATTTCTTGATGTAGCGATATCTTTTGACTGAAATATTGTGCATCTCTCTCTGACACACACAGATATTGTCTTGGGAATTCTGTGCCCGACGCCACGAGGAATTGCTTCCTCGAAGATTGGTAGCACCCCAAGTAAGTAATTTGAGTTGAATGAATCATTGATATGTCAAGCTGTTTATTGCAATTGATTTGTCTAGTTCATAAATATTAAGGCATTTGTTCTGTTGATTCAATATCTGGACCTTTGTGTGATTTTAGTATCTTGTAATGCTTGACCGATTGGAGACAGCAGCAATTATCTTTTTTTCCCCCTCATTTTCCACTGACTTTGTTTCTTTCGTTTATTTTGTTATAGTATTTTTTATTGTTACAAAAATGCATACGTAGCTATTACAGACTTTGCTTATGTTACGTATTGGCACACAAAAATTCTGTTCAAGATCTCAGCATTTTTTCCCATGATTCTTTCCAGTGGAATAATGTATATGGTTTTAATGCTATCAATCATGGTCCTTTGTCCTTTGCAGGTGAATCAGTTGCTGCAGGTTGCACAAAAATGTCAAAGCACACTTTCTGAAAGCGGAGCAGATGGTATTTCCCAGCAAGATTTGCAGACTAACAGTAACATGTGAGTGCAAATTTACTAATGCGCTTACAGAATTTCTTAGGTGCTGGGTGTAGTCATTTTTGTGCTAGATTGAAGGCCAGTAAGGAGTCTTACGAGAGCTGGATTCCTAGGATGGGAGTTCTAGCTAACCGAATGCTCAAGATCAAAAGTTGAATGTTCTCATTTGTTGTTGTTTCTTTATTTAATAAATATAAATAGGAGAAGATCAAACAGAAACAGTAGCTCGATTGACATTCGAAGGAATATGATCTCGTCGGTAACAGTTTTATTATGCTTCGAAACACAATATTTTTTATGTAAAAAAAAAGAGAGGTCTTTTGCCCCTGCCTTCCCCCTCTCACGCGCACACACATACCAATAATTTAGCTACGCCTGCTAATTTTTCAGTCTTTCCATATCTCCACCTCCTTTCTGTCTTCTGGTCAATTCCCTTCAAGCAATATTTATCATATCTTCCTGGTTTCCTGGTCCTAAAGCATCATTATTCATCCTCTTATTGTCTTATCGTAGATACATCTGATTGTAAGTGCTACCTAATGAAACTTGGCCAACCGGAGAGTTGGGTCTACGTGCTTGTATGTTTTGTTGTTCATCTTTTCGGCGTTAAGTATTAAGCTTTCCACTACAGTTCCTCATGTAGTGTGATTATGAATCCTACTCCAGGGTTGTGACGGCTGGGCGGCAGCTTGCCAGGAGCCTGGAGTTGCAGTCACTCAATGACTTGGGATTTTCCAAGAGATATGTGCGGTGTTTACAGGTATGCCATGGGTTTTCAACGGAAATTAGACGAACTTATATGCTTGTTTCCTTGTAACATTCATCTATTAACTTGTTAACAGATATCTGAGGTCGTCAATAGTATGAAAGATATGATGGATTTCTGCAAGGAGCAAAAAGTTGGGCCTATTGGTAAGATACTTGTTTTGTTCCCCTTAAACTTAGTTGGTCTTATGCTTTTCTGTGTTCTTTCCATGTCTCTTTGACCTGGTTTATTTTCTTTAAAATTTGTATCTACCTTGCACGTTTCTGCGAAAGTAGAATTGGATCGCATGATTTTATCTTTTTTCTAATGTAACATAATATATACTTCGCAGACGGCTTGAAGAATTTTCCCAGACACGCTATTACATCCAAACCTCAGTCACCAAAGATGCAGGAAACAGACCAGCTGGGAGGCATGCAGGGTCTGCCAACTGACCGTAGTGCAATTAATAAGCTAATGGCTTTACATCCTGGACTCGGGAATCAAATGGGTAACAATCAGCAGATGGCTGGTAGAGGAGCTTTGAGTGGGTCAGGTCAGGCAGCTCTTGCTCTGACAAACTACCAAAATCTGCTGATGAGACAAAACTCGATGAACTACAACCGCAGTTCACCGCAGCAGGAGGCATCTTCTCCATTCAATTATTCAGGAAACCAAACTCCCACTTCGACATTTCCAGGGTCAGGTGGTCCCATTCCTGGATCTTTGCAAAACTCATCTTTGGGTAGCTTCTCAGGTTCCCATCTACAGCGATCACAGCCCCTGCAGCAGCGTTTATTGAACGGTAATGCCTTGCTTCAGCAAAGCAATCAACAGTCGTCCCAGAGTAACCAGGCTTTGCAGCAGCACATTATCCAACAACTAATGCATGACATGAGCAGTTACAACAGCGGCGCAGGTGGAGTTCAACCTTCTATCTCCGGTCAGAGCATAAGTGGTGGCGTATCAAGAGATGCTCATGGGTATAACAATAATTCTTCAGCCAGAAGTGCAGGTGCTACAAATGGGCCTGGTAAGGTGGCCGGACGAGCTCCAAGCAGGAGCAACAGTTTTAAAGCTGCTTCAAATAGTGAATCTTCTGCGGGTGGTGGGAATGATGGGTTCAACCAGAAAGCATCAGAATTACCGCGTATGTCAAATGAAATGGTATCAGACATTGCTAATGACTTCACAGAAAATGGTTTTCTCAACAGCGACCTTGATGACACTATGAATTTTAGCTGGAAGGCGTAACTTAACATAACGGATCGTTAAATGGTTTATGATAGGAAACGTGGTCAAAAGTATATCATTTGTACAGGTGGTGGTTTGTTTGGATTCCCTTTTGCCCCTTCTATTTTGTTTCTGTATCTCAGGTATGAAATTTTATTGGATTTCTGAGACATACTTTTCCAAACCTAGAAAATCTCTCAAAATTTTCCAAGCTTACTAGGAAATATGAAAACAGAATCCAAGCAAAGGCCACCTTTGGAGTGAGTACAATCAATCTGAGTCATGGAAAACTTCAAATTTGTGGGAGTTTGACCATCATAAACAACAAAATCTCCCACATAATACTCCTTCCACTTCCTCATATCTGCTTCATTCAAGTAATATTTTGATGTCACATTTTGGCCATCTGGTAAACACAAGTTGAAGTGGACAGGCTTCAAATTCAACCCAAGGATTTGCTCATTGTTGCATACTTCACCACGTCTGCCATGTCTTGTCAAAGTTTTGCCCAGTTGAAGACGGAAGAATAGACTGTAAGTTCCTGCCGGAAACTCGAAATCTAAACTCCCTTCTACTTCCAGCCACCATATTTGCTGAAGATATGCTATTGACTGAAAACTGCATATACGAGAAAATCGTGTTCAGTACATGTAGAACATTTTTTATGTTATATGAGAAAATCGTGTTCAGTATTGGCAGAATCAAATGTTGAAAGTTTTGTAATCAAATTAGTTTGGACATTTGAATCAATTGACTATCGGGATCTTGCCAAAGAGAGTAGTGTAGTTAGCGTAGCACTTTCTTATTCGAATATCTCGATTTGATACTTTGCTCTCCGAAAATATTTTTTTTTTAAAAAAAATCATCATGGTCATCACCCATAATATGATGAGTTTACCATAAGCATTGTCTTGATAGGGAAAAAAATCGTCTGTTCCCAACTAATGTTTTTATTTTTGTCTTAACCACTTAGAATTCTGTATGTGGATATCTCTCGAATTACACTTTTTTAGCAATCATTATTTATATTCACGCAAAAAATTATACATGATTGAAACAAGTATGAAGATACGGGTCAGAGAGAAGATTTATTGTCGTCTTTGATAAGGGAGGGATCAATTATGAGATGTGTTTCTAAAGGCTGAAAAGAGAAGGTCTAAAGAGGGATAAACTGTAAACATCAGTTGATTATGGACTAATCAATAAAAAATCCATAATATATCCAAAATGTTGCTTTAATTAGCCAGAGCTAGGATGGCCCCTTGATCACTAAGTCTGAGATATTTCTTGGTTGATATTTCTAAAGGACTATTCTGATATGAACCGGGTCTACGTCCAGATTTGGCAACATCACTGCATTTTCTTATGTCTCTTCATTTTACAGGGATGTGGCCAAATCTGAACCACATGATTCACATGGACCGGTCCATATCAGATATTTCCTTAAATCTTAATCCTTATCTTTAATTGAAGTTTAGGCATTCCTTCCTCACAATCTTCCATATAATATTTCTTTAATAACTTTTACTTTCACAAATAATTTATTTTATAATTTTTTAAATAAAAATTTTCAAACAAAAAACTCAAATACACGGAATTCTTGAAGAGATACAATAAATATTTATTTCAAAGGCATAATTAAAAGTGTCCAGCCATAATTGAAAGAAGAGTCTAACAGAAGGAGTTTAGTATTCTTTAATTAAGACGGTGAAATCAAATTGTGTATAGAAAATGTTTTATTGAGAGCACTTCTCTTGTGAGGAGTCTATTTGTAGAAGAATATAAAATCAGTCATGAAATATGAAACATATAATATATGGAGTGTTATATGTTTATCAAAAAAGAAAAGAAGGTCAAGCGTGCCATAGCCTAGTGGGACTGGCCTCTACTCACGACCGTGAGGTCGCGGGTTCGATACCTTCTTTTTATGTGGGGCTAAATAATTTATAACTCCTTCCCGTGAGGTCTAAAAAAAAAATTATTGCAATCGAGCAAGTTAGGCCTTCATAATGCACAACTCGAGCCAAACTTGAATTGGTCTCATAGCACGTGTTATCTTCTTTATTGGATTGAAAAGTAACGGATAGTTCATATTTTTGGACCAAGTCAAGGGTGTAATTTAACATATGTAAACTCAAAACACAATTTTTTGCTTTTTCGTTTTTTAAGAGAATAATAATGTAATTAGACTAATTTACCTTTAGGTATTTGAGTATGTGCACCTCACATGATCAAATTGGATAAATTTTGTCACTTACAAATGTAAAATAATTTTCGTGGCTGTCACGTAAAAAAATCAAGAAATATTTATGTTGCACGAGGCAAAAGAGAATTAGTTGAAAGACGAAATAGGACAACTCCCCTGAAAACATATACGAAATAAGGAAATAAATTATGTTTTAAGTCAAGAAGACCGTCGCTCAGTGAGGCAAACTTTTATCTGTGATCAAGAGGTCCCGGATTCAACACACTCCTCATACATGGGGCAATAAACCGTCCCAACTTCCGATCCGATTACCCAACAAAAAAATGGATATGGGTTGAATCGGCCAACTGTGGTAAAAAACCATCTCTGGTAAATGCCCGGGTAAGTTATGTTGTAGAGGAAGTGAAATTCTTCGCAATTTGGAGCAAACAATTTTTGAGCCGTCGAATAGAATGATCTGACCGCTGAGATCAAATAGCTATTGGTGCTGCTTGCGGTCGTTATCACTTTACATTGACACGTCACTTTCAGCTGAAAACTAATAACACTATTTATAATTTTTATCATCTACCAATTAAATTACAGCAATGGCTTCGGCAGAATCAGCCAATGGCGGTGGCGGAGAAGCAGAAGACATTGAGCGCGGTCAGCGGCATTCGGCGGTGGTGGAGCTGGTGGTCCCGTCGTCAAATGTCGCCACCGCCGAGTTATTATCATCATCTTCACCGTTACTTTCTTCTTCTTCTACCGATCGTGATTCAATTTCGGTCTCAAATGATCAAATTACCCCTCTATTATTAGCTCAATCACAGCAGAGACCTAAATTCAACATTTTCTCCTCTTCTTTCTATAAACGGAAGCCAGTTAAGGTCGGTCGGAATCGTTCAAGTATTATTATTATTATTACTCCCAGTCCTAAAATATCTGTACAATTTGTGTTTTGCAGGAGAATTAAGCTTTTATCAAAAGCTGTATATGTTAAAATGTCACGACCATGCTTAATTTTGCAAGGAGTATGATTAGAAAAATCATCCTTAATGAGCTATTTATTTATAAAGTGGACAATTAATTAAGAATTGTGGACAGATAAATGAATTAGTATTTTGTGGAAATGATATTCACTGTATTGTCTATATTCTGGCTAATTTCTCTTCGGTTAATTCTCTGTTTCTCAACTTTAATTGAAGTATGTTGGATGTAGATAAAAGGCTATCTGAGTTACCTTCTTCTTCTGGCACATTGCAGGAGCAAATAACCAGATTAGCTCAAACTGAGCCATTACCAGTATTACGGTTTACCTTATGGGCATGGGGCGGATCGAGATACTCTGGCTTCTTGTGTGTGGCGTTATCATCCATTATATATTGCATCATGGAACTTGTTTCTGATATTTTCTCTGGTTAGTAACTATTCATGTTGCTTGCTAAAAAAATATAATTGTTATATAATTTTGGAACTTCAGCTTTTCCATTTGTAGATTAAAATCTGTAAGTTATCTCAATATATGGGGCTATATAATTTATTTATTTATTCCCCAAGCTTTTGGAATTCTTTTACATACGGATACCAATTTTAACATACGTGCATCCATTGCATATTTTTGGTTGACAGCTCAATCAATTCCTCTTCATGAGATGGCATTTACAAGATGTATAATTATCTTGATTTTGTCATTTCTTTGGCTGAGAAGAACCGGACAACCAGTATTTGGTCCATCAAGTGTCAGGAGACTCTTGTTTTTAAGAGCTCTCTGTGGATATATCTCACTGTTGGCTTTTATTTATTGGTAGGTGATTCTTCTTGTATTAATTTAGATTTATTTCATCATGGTATCAAATAATGAACATGTTTTTCGAGTTTATTTTTTATTATAAGATGGACAAATCCACCTATTATATTTTGGAGTATTGAACATAAATCACAAGTGACCATGTGCCGGTCAATTTTTCTTTTCAGCATTCAAACAATACCTCTCTCTCAGGGCATCATACTGACCTTTACGACCCCAATTATGGCGGCATTTGCTGCAAAAATCATATTGCAGGAGGCTTTGAGAATTTCAGAAATTGGAGGTAAAGAATAAACTCTCAATATACCTTCTAGCTTGACCACATTGTTGCTATTAGGGATAATGTTTGAAGCATTAATGATCTCACTGTCATTTGGTACTAGAGATGGAAGATTTTTTCATAGAATGTGATGACACAAAAGAACGTAGTTTAAGAGTCCGCCCACGCCGAGTTTCCTTTCCTTGTTATTCTTGGTCACAAAGCAATTGATAGTCCACCTTATCCTTTCTTTTTCTTGCTCTAGATTGATCCCCCACTTTTTCCTGCTTCAACCAGGATTCTTTCCTCCCTGACGTTATCATCCTTCTCTTTGTTTTGGAGGTTTCTCACTCTTGGTTGGAGCAAATTAATTGTAAAACTGATATCCTTTGGTCTCGAATTTGGTTACGTTTATCATTCTCAAATATTCTAGGTGCTTCTGCTTCTTTGAGGTCCTTTCTGCATCTTTCATGGGAGTGCTTCTTTCCAGATTAAAATACAACATAAAGGACCAAAGTCTTGTTGCTAACTCTGATCTTTGAAAATTTAGAATTTATAGACCCCGTCTCAACAGTTCTTTAACTCCTGCAGTCTTATGATGCTTTTGATAAGCCAGAACAATTTGTTAATTCCTTCGGATAAAGTCACTACAGACTCTACTCAACCTCTACACGGAAGTATGTATACGTATGTTTTATGCCACTTTAAGCTCAATGTTTAAGCATAACCTGCTTTCTTGGCTTTTTGTTTTCTAGTAGCTCTGGAAGGAATGGTCATAAATTGTTGATAGGAATTATTTATTTATCTTGGTCTGGTTTCATTGGCCCAAAATCCTCCATTTGGCTTTCTGGAAAAAAAATTAAATAAGGCTCAGTGTTCATAACTGCAAAGAGTGCATCTTGCATACAATATGATTGTTTTTTGTGAGGCTTCATGCTTTCAACCTGGTTTTTAGCTGCTGTAATTTCAGACATATGTTGTATCACAGTTTTGAACATGATGGATTTGAATCAGTAATTAATTCGTGAAATTCTAGAAAAGACATTTTAGTTTGCTACTAATTCGTTAAGTTTATCCAGTAGCTTGGCACATTTATAGCAAGGAGTGTATACTTCTACAACAACTGTCTTTCATTTCATTACAACTCCAATACTGTTTCAACTGCTTAACATATTAGCCCTTTCTGTTTGTGATCCACTTCTCAGGTCTTGCTTGCAGTTTCTTTGGGGTGCTTTTTATATTCCGGGCAATGCTTAATACACAAGGTATAGAGGGGAGGTATTGGATTTCTTTAATGCAAATTTTTTTTATTGTAAATAAATGAAAGTTAATGAAGCAATGCGGATGTTCTTGTTTCCCTATCACTCCTCGTTTTAGAGGTAATACACATTACTTTTGTCAGTGGTATTCTGTCCAATAATATGCCTCATTCTCTCTCAAATGTAACAGTATTAAAATTTAAGGATACATATTAGTCATGAGTAGGTAATGTAGACAAGTCACTCTCCATTAATGCTCGACTGTAATTATGGTGACTTCATATTCTTATACGATTACTTAAAGAAGATTAGAAAATTCTGTCATTTATTACATCCACCATCTGTTATATGTTAACTTTTCATTGTTTCACCTGTTGCAATTTTGTCATAAAAGAAGTAAAAAAGAACATTATAGGATATCTGCAGCTTGGAGCATCAAAGACGAAGAGTCCATGACAAAAGCAAGTTAATTTATACATTTCATATTTTGCAGAAGAGAAATTAGTTGGCTACACACATTACAGTATTTTTTAAATAAGTGATGGGTTGAATTTTTACTGCATTTCAATTTTCATCTAAAGATAAGGTTCGAAAGGGAATTTTAACTTTTGGAAAGTGGTAGTAATCTTTTACATGATTTGATTGTAACTTTTAAGAAAGACATCTAAAGGTCAAGTCACTGGAAGGGTGTGCTTTATTTCATAATATGACCAACAAGAATGAGGTATGCCTCTTAGAGATTACTGAGGATTTTGGAGAAAGAAAGCAAAAAGATTTTGAATTGTTATCAGGGCGGTAGGAGTATTTGACTGTTGGAAGAAATAAATGGCCTATCAACATTATTTCCTGTTTCTGAAGGGTAGTAAGATTCAAAGTTGAGGAAAGGCCTGCAAAGCTATTTAGGATTTTATAGTATTATGATAAGCAATGAGTAACTTTATGTACATATGTTGGTGAGCGTATTCAATTTTGCACCTTCTCTCTCTCGGAATAAGATCTCACATGATAACTTGCCATGTTATCGGGTCTTATCTCAAGGCTGCTAATGTCTTTTTGTTATGGGAATTTGATCGTTGTGCTCATCTCTCATTTTCCTCCAAATCTTGATGTCTTGTGCCTTTCACGTGACGTAGTTACGTGGGAAGTAAGCCTTACTAAGGAGTTATGTAATTCGGCACTTGACGAATAGGTTTACTTCCAAAGACTAGTTTATAAGTCTTTTAGGGTCGCTTGACATCCTCTCATAAAATTTATACTACAAACACACACACAGAGAAGAAACTTAACCCGTGACCCCGGGCTCATGCTAGTGCGAAATTGAAGAATTAAAATTTGAGGATTGTATTGGGCTCTTCAAAGCTTTTGAGGGTGGCATGGCAGTTTTCCCCTCTATAAAATTGTTGCGGCCTTGTGTAGAAAATCTTAAATTACCTCGCTCCTCCAATATTTCTGTCAACCCTCTTTGGAGCCTACCCCAGGAAAACCGTAGGCCTTCTCGGAGATTCCTATTTCAAGAGTTGAACCCTCCACCTTAACAGATCCAAAGATAGAATTGAATCTTCATATCACGGTATAAACCTTTTTATGTTTTCCGAAGTACTTTATGCTGGTTATGTTTGAATTTGAGTGACAAAGCTTGTCTTCACATTCTGCCCTTGAAATGATAAATCATCCCGTCTTTTTAGTTCCTGCCAGCTCAACTTTTTGGGTATTGCATCACTAATCTTTACATAATGCAGGGGAAGCAAGCAATTCAAATGTCAAGGGAATCCACCATGTTTATGCATTCCTAGTTGGTTTGTTTTCATCAGTAGTTGGGGGAATTTCTTACTGCTTTACCAGGGCTGGAGCAAAGGCAGCTGATCAACCCGTGTAAGATTGCTTATTTGCTTGACTGATCTAGATGAGATGATCTAAATCATTTTATGGTTCCAAATAGTTGTTTAAATTCTACCATGAATATTCTTCTGAACCAATTCAAGAAGCAGAATCCTATTAAAGTGATTTGGTAAGGGTACTAGGAAGCATGAGATGTTAATAAGATATTAAACCAAACATTTGGATCGTATCCATGCCTCGAGTGTTAGCAACAATAAGAATGGTCCGTTGCTGAAATGCAGCAGAATTTATTTTCAAGTGCCATCTTTCAAGTGCATGATAATTAAGATTTGTGTGCTCAAAAGTTGTTCAATTCTTTTCCTCACCCTTCCAGCTCCACATTCAAAAAAAAAAAAAAAAAGTAAAACAAGAAAATGCGTAACAAGGTTTTTTAATTCTCCGGTATTATATAAAAAATGACTTGTATTAGTTTCAACATGGAAGTACTTGAATGCTTGAAAGAAGTTGTTAATTGTCAAAGCAAAAGTCAAAAGAATGGAGAATAAGAGACAAATTTCCTTGTCTTCTCTGGTTGGTCATTTCAAAAAAATTCTTATCCCTTGGATTTGGATTTCAAGAGTCAATTTATTCCTAAGCATGTACTAAGTCCAACTGCTTAGGATGCACAAACCCAAGATTGGTTGTCTGTTGAGATATATGTTACTTAATACTTATATATAAGGCAAGGAAAACTGTGCTGTGGCCTAAGCTTTGACATTAACTGCTTTTGTAGATTCAATATCTGAAAATTTATTTTGAGCCAATTAATTCCTAGAGAAGAGAAACTTTTTTGAAGATTAAAATGAAGAAAATCTGGAAAATAGATGGTAAGAGATATTTTGGAAATTTATAATGTAAGATTCCGGCATGCACTAAAAGAATACATTCTAAATAGTGAGCATGATTGGTTGTATATTAAGTGACTTAAATGGTATATAGAGTGCACTCTATTTAGCGGTATAAGTTTTTTGAGATTCTTATGACAGTTGAACATTGTATTTGAAGAGATCTAGCAGTTAATTGAGTGGTTTTGTACTAGTTATGTTTTCTTGGTTTATTCTTTACTATGTGAATCCTTTTATTTTTCAGGATCACTGTTTTTTCATTTGGCTTACTCGCCAGCCCTGCTGCAGCAATATGTACGCTTGCGTTTGAAGTAAGATTTTGGTTTTCCTAATTACATATCTTAGAACAAAAACTGTAGTTCCTCTTTCCATTTTCTTTCATATTAGCCAAATCCGTGGGAGAAATTTTCTTGTTCTTTTGCATTCTTAAGCATCACAATAAATTGGAGGAACGGAATATCTATTTTGCCACTTACATTGTACCTGTACTTCTTACTATCTGGTGAATGGTTCTCTTTTACCTAATCCTGCACTTAAAAATTGCAGGACTTTGTGCTTCCAAGTTTTTATACTCTGATTCTGATGGTTTTACTTGGTTCGTTAGCTTTCTTAGCGGAGGTACTTTTCCCAAATCTAATATTTTAGTTGATATCCAAGTTCTTATTGAAAATAACATTGCAAGAGAAAAACATCTTTCTTCTTCAGCTCATTTTTTTTATTCTTGGTTGTGCATGGACTGAGACATTTTTCTTCCAATAGATAACTTTGGCACGTGGACTTCAGCTTGAGAAAACCAGCAAAGTCTCCAATATACAGTATCTAGAGGTAGTTATCATGTTTATGCTACTAATGAAGTAATATTACACTATTCGGTGCACTTTTTACTCTATGAAGTAATATTACACTATACTAGAACGTGCACTGGTTATTCATACTTGGTGTACTACGCAATGGAGTGCCTAGTACACTATACAATTGGAAATACACTTATTGCTGTTCAAAATCCCTATAATATAGATACTTAAAATCACAGTCCAAGACTACATCCTGCTAATCTGATTTTGTTGAATTTTTCAGGCTGCTATATCACAGTTAGTTGGAATGAGCTTATGTAGAGTAGTTCCGACGTTCGGTAGAGTAGTGGGATGTTTACTTATCTTGATATCAGTATGTTGTACCATATATATTGGGCCTGAGAAAGAAATTGAATGAAATTGAACTGGTCCACTGATTTTCAGATCACCAATTTGGTGGAGAAACATTCTTGTCTTGTATTCAACCTCCTCATTGTTGAGAGGATTCAGGGTTTACTTCAAGTATAGATAGGTATGGTGGATATGTCCATTCTGAGCTCCAACCCCATGGTAACAATGCATGGTATCATAGGTGAGAGAATTCGGGGTATACTTCAAGGCTAAATTTGTAAACTGAGTCGTCAAATATCAGTTTTGCAAGTTAAATTTTGCTATAAACATGTAATCTTAACTCCCAAAGAACTGCATTATTCATTAAAAGAATTTGGTTTTTTTTTTTCTTAGAGCAATCGGTATCTTTAACAGTTCAACTTTGTTGTAACTAAATCGGATTTAATCCCGATTGCGTCCATGTAATTAGACTCTTATTTAGAAGGATATTTAATTAGAATCTTTTTAATATGACACAAGAATTAAAGTTGAATATAGTTCTGAATTTGATAACCGCTTACCAATTGCCTCGAGCTATATTGGGTTAAGGAATCCTGTCGTTGCGTGCGATAATTTACGTCCATCACATTGGCGGCCTCCTGCAAATTTCAGTTCCCTTTAAGTTTAGAAGAAGTACTTTTTTACTTACATTATGCACAAATTTACTCGAGGAAAATTATAAAGCATCGGAACTTTTTACTTTATTCATTTCATAATAAAAAAATTTTAATCTCTTCATCTCTTTTAAAGTACAAGTCATTTTCTAATTTTTAAAGATACTTTTCTAAAACTATCGTCAATTATATTTTAGAACAGAGGGTAAGAGAGATAAGGTGGGTGGTTGAAACTTAAAGGTATAATAGTAAAAATTATCTTGCCTTTCTATTCTTTTATCTATACTAAAGTATCCAGAAAGACATATTAATTATTATGAAACATAGGGAGTTTAGAGGGTAGTTTCTTTTGGACGGATTCTTCGCCCAAGGCATAGCTAGATGATTTGCTTAGATAGATCAGGGGAATTTAGATATAGCCTATTTAGGGGTCGTTAAGTGAAAATACTTATTTCGAAAGACCGTTGCATCTATTTTATATTGAGAAACAAAAGACTTCATAGTTAAGACATATCCATTCCCGATTCGAAACCCAAGTGATTCGGGTTAGGAGATTTCAATGAATGAAGTCATGGAGAGATAGAAAACTCACGCTTCAAGATATTTATACATATCATAGTGAGGGTGGCTAGTATAAGAATCTGATTGTCTTTTTATATTTGACAATTTTCTTTATGTACTTTGATTTTATATGTTTAGTTGATATACTATTCTATTTGGTCAAAGGCTGAGGCCTCATAACGTAGAGCACATGAGTTCGAACTCCCCACTTCTTGAATCCCTTATTTCTTGGGGGAAAAAAACAGAGGAAGCAATACTTCTGGTATGAATATATCTCTTTATATATACTTACTATACCATCACTAGTAAAGTTTAATGATAGTGAGAGTTTAATGATACATTTCTCATTTTTTTTATGAGGCCATAATCAAGCTGTTATTTATTTTAATTGAAACATTAATATCATTGCATAATCAAGCTGTTAATATAAGTGGCCAATTAATTAATTAAGGAGGTTTGTTATTGACTTATGGCGCTTTTATAAAAGGAAAAAGTAACTACGGACGATTTTTTTATTTGTAAGGGGAAGTTTGATACTTTACTTGTATGAGATTTTATATTTAAAGACATTATTAATAATTGCTTTTAATATTACAAGATTACGATCTGTAGTAGCATCATCATTAATGTGCAATTTTCCTAAGATGAAGTAGTTTTAGCAGATTTCCCAGTTGAAAATAATAGGAAAAAAAATCCAACTTATAATGAAAAAAGAAGAAAAAGTTATAGATTCTAATACTATCCGTTCTAATTGAATGTCTACTTTCATATTCAATGAATAGAATATGGACATTCAATTTGGTAGAAATTGAGCATAAGATAATGGCTATTTCGAAACTATAATTTTCTCTTTCAAACTGCTGTTCAATTATGAATGTTTATTTTCTATTTTAATTTGCCCCGAAATAAATGTCTTATTGGTTTTAAATATATGTATTTTTTCAATAAATTTCCATAATTAACCTCCTAACTCTACCATTGTTTAGACATTAGCTTTTGCGTTGAAAATATTTCCACAAAATTTGTATAAATTCACAACTATATTTGATTAAATAAAGTTGAAAATAGTTTCATAAACATGTTTTTCAAATTCTTACTCAAAAGAAGGAAATGTTTTTCAAAATTATATGGCTAAATGGTGAAATTGGTCCCACAATTATTTGTGTTTGGTGGCTTGGGTCCCCAATCAATTTTTTTTTTGTTTTGGGTCCTCAAACAATTTGCGTGTTTGCAC
>JAOWBF010000001.1:11212455-11224134 GCA_028566175.1 Vinca major
GTTGTGGTTCTCTTAATCGTCGTGCTGAATCGAGCCGATAAAGCATGATTGGAATTTGTCGATATAACTAATGGCATTTCCTCCATCAGGTGTGAAATGCCGGTGTCTTTTGCTCTGTAGCAATTAGCCAAGTACACATTTATTTTGAACAGGAAATACTGGTGGTTTTCAGTTTTTATTATGCTCAAGAATGGCACTTTTATGAGTGATGTAGTTTCTTTCATCGACACATTTCAGAACACTATGACAAGTCTACATTTTAAGTAGCTAACTTTGTTGGTATTTTGAAGTATGATATGTTACGGTACCATCATTGATGCCGAAAACTTCTAAACAGAGTTTTGCAATTGTCAAAGGAAAGAAAAAACTCTGCAATAACCATAAAGTACCTTAATTGAGCAAAATGTCTGAACCATAAAATCATTGAAACAAAACATGTTTGAACAAAACAAAATTTGTCCAAGGATGGCTTAGCACCGACAAAAGAAGCAAATCTAATGAAAGGTGTACGAGACAACAAAAATTGTAATAACACTCAGCGGTAACGACGAAGGGATAGAGTCTGGTTCCTCTTCCAGGTAGCCCTTCTTGAGGGCCTTGCTTTGTGGTGTAAATGCCCCCTTCCACGGAGACCCCTGTACTTCTTTCCTGCAGATGTAAGTCCACGTAGCTCTCTATGCTTGTGGACAGGCTCGCACACCCAGTTAATCCTTGGGTCATTGCGGATTGCAGCATGGGCCGTGTCAACCAAGATCACCTCGTAGTACTTGTAAGTGGAATCCTGCATTTCAAAGAGGTCAAGTGTTGCAAATTCATTTCCAATGAGGTTGAACTCCAATCAGACAATGAACTTAATTTTTCTTAAGAATTGGAACACAGGAGGACCACAAATAGGAAACAAGAATCGTAAGACAAACCTCATTAATCCAGTAAGAGTTGAGAACCCTAAGACCTCCAAGCTTCCTACCAGCACGTTCCTCGGCCACTGAACGCTTGCTTCGCTGAAATTTCAGCTGACTCACACCCTGGTTTGTGGGCTTTCCATATACAATACCCTTCGGAACTGGCCTCTTCCTTCCACCACGTCTCACACGAACACGGTAGACAACATAACCCTAAAATGTTTCCAAGAATCCACCGAAGGTTAAACAAGGGGCAACGAACAATAAATGTACAGTGAAAATGCATAAAAATTCAATCAAGAATTAGCCTCAACAAAAACATTCAGCATAGTGCATGTTACTTAACAAACTACAATGCTCCATTATAACAAACACCCATCCCAATCTTAAGCTCATTTTTTTAGGAGAAGGAAAGAAGTGGGTACCCAAGACTTTAGTTCTACTTAAGAAATTAAGTTTAGAGAGTATGCTAGATATGTAACCAACACTAGCAAGTGATCAAGAAGAGTAAAAATCTAAGAGCAACGCATTGGGTGGAGGTAAAAATAACAGAAACATGAAATCAAGATAAAAATAACCTGGATTTCACCAATACTTTTACCTGCTTAGCCTTGTACCCAAGACGACGGGCCTTGTCAGGACGAGTAGGCCTGGTGACACGAACAATAGAGGGAAGCTGACGATACTCCCAGCACCTCACCCTCAACAAAAACCTCATGACATCGGACTGTTTCTTCCTCCATAGCTCCGAAACATAAGTGTAAGCACCTATAACATCCAGACATAAACATTTAAGTCTTTATAATCCCTTACATATCAAATATTTTGGGTGTAATGGATAGTCTCTTCACAACTACAGTAAACCACAAATCAAAACATTAGAACACATATATTCCAATAGTACAATGCATAAATCAGTAATCCCTCAATTACATAATATAAGTCGTCTAGACATGTAGCGAAAATTAAAGAAGCAAAAAAAGAGATGTTTTTTAATCAAAATATAAATATTACTCTCATAAATAGAATTAGTATGCAATGGAGGTAGTATTAAAACTAACATTTTTATGCATAAAATCATTAAAACTACTGAAAACAATTTTTTAATCAAATATCCACCTAGACAAATGCATCCTGCGATGAAACCAAACCTCAAACGAGTAGCAGGTAACTCCACTAACTCGGATTCACCAAAAAATAAAATAAAATAAGTCAACCACAATTGGACAGAGTAGATAAAGGAATCACTTGAAATAATTAGAATTGCTAAATCATGCAAAACATATAGAGATATAATATGCTGCAGCAGTAAAAATATCTAGCTAGTGAAAATAAATCGAATAATTTCCAGAAAAATTGAGAACTATGATTGGAGAAAAACAAGGAAGAAGAAATAAGAATTGATTTTTGAAGCATGAATTAATGAAGAAAAGAGGTTAAGGAAATGTAATCTCAAGAGGAAGGAAGAAAATCGAGAAAGACATACCCATTGTTGTTGTTGTTGTTCTTCTTCTTCAGTTGCGCTAGGGTTTTGGATGGGAAACGAGTGTTTATATATAGGGACCGGCCCAAATAAACATGTGTTTAATGAGAAGAAGAATTGAGATGGGCTGAAGTATTGGGCTTAGAGCCCTTTTAGGTATTTCTTTTGAATATGTCCGGAAGCTAAGCCGTTTACCCGAATTCGAATCACCCGACACCTGTCAAATAGGCAAACAAAAATCCTTTGTCCCAATTTCATATCCTGTTATTTATACTCACGAATAGATAATTAACGAGTGCTCATATCCTCTTTACGGGTTTCAATATTTATTTTAGGTTATATTTTTTGTTAATTAAAAAATTAATCCATGTCAATTTATTATTAATGACAACACCGAACTGAATAGAAGATTCCAACTGTTAAAGAATGTATTTTGTTTTTAATATCAAGCTTGTAACACAGTTATGCATATACATCTCCATTTACCAGAGCAGAAAATAACATGATAGACATCACTTGATATAATAAATTTAAGATGGTACATAGAATTTTGTTTTTCAACATTAACCAATCACAACATTGGGACCCACCTTTTACCAAGTCTAAGACAAAAATTTCATACAAATACTTAATCAAATTCCATCCTAAATTTATACGCAAAACACTTTATTGATAATTGTCAAATTTGTAAGTTAAGCTCCAACTTTGAAAAGAGTTAAGTTACTCAATTTAGTTTTTATTTTTCCCCTTGATGTATCGAGAGGAATCGACCCGAGAATTTTTTTTTAAAAAAGTACTCCAAGAGAAAGAAATATATTATCAAATAAAAACTACTGTGAGGTTAGATTTTATTTGTCACAATTAATTAAATCACAAATTAGTTGTTTTGTAATGCACGAATAGTGTTCAAATTCTTCCCCAAAAGCAAGGTTTTGAGATTGGATTGGACATCGATCAGAAAAAGTTATTTAGTTACGGATAACTGGTCAGACTGGTGGACAGGTTAATTGACTCGGTAATGTCATAAATATTACAAATAAATAAATAATATGGGAAATTTGTGAAATAAATAAAAATTATTATTTAAAATGAAATAAATGTGAAAATTTTCAACTAATATGAGATGCACAAATTCAAAGCTTAAAACACCAGTTTAAGATAATGCAAGAATAATAAAGTTTCATTTAGAGTTCAACAATAAACAATAATAAGGAGTTTTCATTCAGAAAAAACCAACTTTAGAAGAGCTTGGTTCACTAAATTAATGTTTGAACTTTGAGATTTATGAGAGAAATTTTAATGAATTTTGCTATAGAGTTAGACTAAGAGAGAGCTTCTTATTTTTCTTGACCTAGACGGTTACGTCTACCATAGAGATGAGAGAGTTAGATTAAGTGTTTCTCGTATTTTGGTTTAAACTGCAGTTTTTTCTTTTTAAAAAATTACAACATATTAAACCCGGCTTATTCTACCAAATTCGTTCTGATTTTCGGGTTAGACGGTCCGACTCCTGAGTTTTATCGGGTTGAAGAAAGTAATCATGTTTTTTATCCCTACCGGTTTTGGGGACCAAACCAGACTGCAAAGTTTGTCAATATTATCCTTTACATTAAATATTGGGAGAGAAGAATATAGAGAAGAGAAAAATAAAATAAAATTGTGACTAAAATTAAATACATTGTCATATTTGTTTGACATTTTATCAGTACAGTATAAAATTTGATGAAACATTAATCCTATACTCCCTCCGTCCTAAATTATCTATCCACATTTCTTTTTTAGTGTGTCCCAAATTATTTGTCCACTTTCTAAATAAAGGGTTAATTAATGATGATTTTTCCAATTCTACCATTTACATTAAATATTTGAGAGAGAAAATGAGGTGAATTAAATTGAGAGTCACATTAAATAGGTTATGTTTGACATTTTATCATATTTCACTCTAGAATTTGATGAAATTTTAATCTCCGTATAAAATATAAAGTGGACAGATAATTCGAGACGGAGGGAGTATAAAATATAAGATTGACAGATAATTTGGGACTGATGAAGTAATTATCAAAGCAAAATCGATATGGTATTCAGCCTCGTAAAAGCATTTATGATCGTCGCCTCTTCATCTTTTATACGACCCCTCTTTATCTCCGACCCCACTTAGGGTTTCTCCTTCTCTCTCTACTCACTACTCCCCTAGTTCACTCTCTCTTCAATTTCCATTGTCAAAATCTAACTTTCCTTCGAAAAAGAGGAAAAATTCCTTGTAAAATTCTGAAAATCTATCCTCATATATATAGACTTTATTTTCTTCGCAATTTCAGTGATTTTTAAGAAAGCTAAACAACAAGAGTTGTTTAATGGCGAAGACTAAACCTGGGAAAAAGGACCTCGATTCCTACACGATTAAGGGCACCCACAAAGTTGTTAGACGTAAATTTCCTTTATTTTTATCAGAAATTTGTGTTTTTTTGGAGCATTGTTTGGTATTTCTTAGGAAAAATAACCAGTTCTTTGTTATTGAGCTGGTTTAGGGTTTGTTTTTTGAATTATTTTGACTTCTTTTTACCCTAACTAACATTGTGTGGAATTTGTGGAAATGTATACAAATTTTGTACCCGAAATTGTTTTTTCTTGTGGAGTTTTTATTTATTGCAAATGTTTTGTTGGGAGCATTGTTCGGTATTGAGCTGGTTTGAGGTTTGGTTTTAAATTATTTTGAGTTTTTTAGCCGGACATTGCTTGTATGAAGCTTGAGTTGTGTGTAACCTGTGGAAATGTATACACATTTTCAACTTGAAATTGAATTTTCTTGTGGGGGCTCTTTATCGCAGGTGCGACTAAGGGGCGTAAATGTGGCTATAAAGATGTAATCTTGTTTCTTAAAAATAGTTTAGAAAATATTTTTTGGTATACACTTTTTGTTGGTTAATTTTTGGGAAACTTTTATTTTTGGCTTTTGTCAACGTAATTCTCTCATCTGTTAGCAAGCATGCATGTTACGGCGTAGTCTTGCATTGTGAAATGTATTTCACATTTTGTATTTGGAATGTGGATTGTTCTTGTGGAGTTCTGGACAGTGGATTGTAGGATGAGACTAAGCGGCTTATATTTGATAAGTGTGTACTAAAAGTATAATCTTGTTTTCCAAAATAGTTGTCAAAGACGGGTTTTTGGTATTCTTTTTATTGTGTGCAAATGTGGCAGGTTGGTTTTTGCGAAACTTTTCTTTTGGCATCAATCATGCATTTGTGCCGTAATCTTCCCTTGTGGAATTGCTTTTTAGATAGCCTTGGCTATTGATGTTCGATTTGTGAACTTGTTTTCCTTTGTTTTAGCTGATGGTGACTATTGTCTAGCTACTTTGCAGCTGGTGATTGTGTGTTGATGAGACCATCAGACTCAGATAAACCTCCATATGTGGCACGAGTGGAGAAAATTGAGGCAGATCACCGCAACAATGTGAAAGTCCGTGTGAGGTGGTACTATCGGCCTGAGGAGTCACTGGGAGGCCGTAGGCAGTTCCATGGGGCAAAGGAGCTCTTCCTGTCAGATCATTACGACATGCAAAGTGCGCACACCATTGAAGGCAAGTGCATTGTCCACTCGTTCAAAAACTACACCAAGCTAGAGAATGTCGGCACAGAAGATTACTTTTGTAGGTTTGAGTATAAGGCTGCAACTGGAGGGTTCACTCCTGACCGTGTTGCTGTGTAAGTTCCCAAATTCTTTTTGATAGTGAAATGCTCAAATTGATTTCTCACTGAAAATTCTTAAGGAAGAAGGCTTCGACTGATATATTGGTTAATGTTTCTGAAGGTATTGCAAGTGCGAGATGCCTTACAACCCGGATGACCTGATGGTGCAATGTGAAGGCTGCAAGGACTGGTATAAACCTTCATTCTGGATTTGGAAGTATACAAGCACATCTTACAATACTAATTTCTTTAACATATTGTTTTAGGCATAGGGTATAGACTGAACTAATTTTGGACTTGTTTTGCTCTGATTCCTTTTAGTGCCTTCTTACTTCCAGTAGACTCACTCAACATAAAAAAACCGCTTAGAGAAATGTTTTGGATGAATTGAATCAAGAAAAAATCTTTCTCATCGCCAAGAATGAGACAAATGTGAAGCAGGTGGTGAAAAGGGATATTGATTACATGATACTACCACATATCTATCACCCTACTGATATTGGAAAGCCTTGTCTTTATCGTTCACTGGGGTTGGTTTTCTGTTTAGTGGGGAAAACTCATTTTATCCGTGCTTTTTGACCAAGCTCTGAGTTATTTTGCTAATCAATTTCTTCCTGTTTGTAATAATGTGTCGAACTTCAAAATCATTTCTTTACCTGTTCGATTTATACTCTATTAATGTGTTAGTCTTATTTGATGGCAACATTGGAGTGATTTTGTAAATCTCTGGCATTGCTGGCACTTGATTTACCAACTGCATGAAGAGGATGGGTCATTTAGTAAAAACTCATTATTTACTAATGCTCTGTTCGTGTTTCAGGTTTCACCCGTCTTGTATGGGTATGTCAATTGAAGAAGCAAAAAAACTGGAGAACTTTATGTGTTCCGACTGTTCTTCAGATGATGATGCCAAGAGAACATCGAACTCCTTCCCTGTTTCGCCATCTCTTGAGACAAAGGTAAGAATGAATTTTTGTTGTTAGTTAATCGTCATCTTAGATTCGCATCTTTATGACATATGATCCACTAATGTTCTCAATAATAGTTATTAATAGTAAGTTGTCATGAATATTAGAACAGCACTGAATATCATACAGATATACCCCAGGGTTCCACAGTTTCTTTTATGTTATAGATTTTTTAAAAGAAAAATAGACACTTGGCACACTCGGCAGCTTGGCGATAACGGGACACAGAAGATGGGAACCATAATTAAGATCTTTATACTGACATGGGAACATCTTAATGGATGTATATTTGGTTTTGTTAAACAGGTGGAACCGAAGCGGAGAAAGAGATGACAGATGAATGGTAGTGTGGTGTAGGAGATGTTACTGATTTCTTGTGCTGTGTTGTGTATTAGCTTCTTGTTTCCAAATGCTTGATGATTGCTTCATCTGTCAAATCCATCAACAAATTGTTCTTCTTCTGTGTATGTAGTAGTAGTGTAGATGAGGATATCAACAAGATTCGAGATTTCGACAAAGACAATTATTACATTGTTCCACCAAGGTTGCCGATTCTCTTCTAGTATTTGATTTTGATACTCCAAAGTCGTGGGAAGGTTTCTTGTTTGATTTTCTGAAACAAGATCATCCCGACTCTCTTCCCACGGCCAAGGTAAATTGTTCTCCCAAATTGCGGGAAGGTAGAAGATACGAGGATTTCTTCTTGATCTTGATCCGACCAAGGAAAAGAATTCTTCTTCTGTTGAGGATCATGGAATCTGCGAGTCCGAGATTGGTGAACTTGTGAGGGCTTTGGTCTAAAACTGGATCTCCTGTTTATGGGATTATAACTAGATTGCTGAAAGCTTTTGGTATTTCTGATGAAACCAGAAAACTTGTTTCTGCAATCCATTAGCGTTCTTGGAGATGAGAAATTGCACTTACAAGTTGAAGGTCTTATTATTATAGGCATTGTTACTTGTACAACAATTAATAGTCCTTATCTGATTTGGATTTGGAGTAGTCTCACTAAACTAAATTAAGGCTGCAAATGATTAATGCCCACTTTGTAAGTCCTGTTGATATTAGGATAACTTTGAGCACAAAAGTAAAAAATAGAGGTTCACAAACATTATTAAAATAATAAAATATTAAAATTGATTTAAAACCCTATTTAAAACAGGAGAACATAGTCAATAGGGAACATAAAACTTACTCGCTCTATTCCTTATTAATTGTCGTTTAGGAGATATTTAGATTTTCAAATTAATTGTCGTTTATGATTTTTTTATTAGTTGTCAACAATTCATTCCAATTAATATTTTTCTTTCTTTATGATGTAGAAGTTCTTGAAAGTTTAAGGGGAAATGACAATTTCTTTAATTTTTTCAAATTGTTTAAAGAGTCTTATATTTAGGAATGGAGAGGGAGTACATTAATATATATAAACAATAGTTGATTTATATTAAAATGTGAAACGCATTAGAAAAATCTTAATAAATACATAATATACTTTATTTATTTAATTGTTGTCATAAATTAGATATTTCTAACGTGTATTCTAAACACACATTGATTCAGATATGATAATTTAAACATATCAAATCTAATGATTTAAATAAGGTTTCTGTATTCTCTCTTCGTTGACTCTGCTGGCACTCATTTGTGTAATTTTGGTTCTTAATTTGTGGTTCACTGAGTCATAAATCATTTGTGAATCTACAAGCTCCTCCTAGGAATTAATCAATGGCGGAACCACTCCTCTACAAGTTACGGAATCAATTGATTTATGTTACCTCGAGGCAACGTGATTCCGGGATTAATCTTGTTACTGGCCTCGAAGATGAGCTCGAAAATCTCCTCGATAATCTCAGACTACTCCACTTGCAGCTCAATAATGCTGAGAATACAAGATCGAGGAAGGATAGAGCAGTCGCTGATTGGATAGAAAAGCTTGAAGATTTGGCCTATGAGATGGATGATTTGTTGGATGAGTGGAACATTCAGATCCACAACTATCAAATTCATAAACCCCAAATTTATCACTTGCAGGACAAGGTACGCTCCTTTCTTAGAAACATTGGTCTTTGTCGCATACAAGTTTCGCTCGGTTGTGAGATCGCTTTGAAGATAAAAGAACTCAATAATAGATTGAGCATGATTTTGGTAGAATCATGTAATTTTAATTTTGTTGCTAGTTATCAGTTGAATCGTGAAATTCGACAAGTTGGATCTTCTAGTGTCTCGTTTGTGGATGAATTCGCGATACTAGGTAGGGAGAATGATAAGGATATGATATTGAAGCAATTATTGTCTCGAGAAGAAGACGATAGCATTCGTATTGTCAGTATTGTTGGTACTGCTGGAATTGGGAAGACTGCTCTTGCCCAATTAGTCTACAACGACAATGAAGTGTGCTACCATTTTCAGATGAGATTATGGGTTTGGGTCTCAGGTACTTTCGATCTTAAAAGAATAGCTAAAGAAATTCTTGGATGTTTTGGAAAGAGTTGTCCAGATTATTTAGGGTTGGAGTCCCTGCTTGAACTTATCAGGTCACTGACTTCTGGTATCAGATTTTTACTTGTCCTTGATGATGTGTGGACAGAGGACCACGATGAATTTGAACCAATATTGTCTGCTCTCAAGAGAGGGCATCGTGGATGTATAATATTGATGACAACAAGGAGCGAATGGGTTGCAAGAACAGTGAATACATATTATCTGCATTCATTGAACCCGTTGTCCTCCTTTGATTGTTGGAGGATATTAAGGGGAATAGCTTTTTGTGGAACATCTGTAAAGGAGTCAGAGAAATTGGAAGAAATCGGTTTTGAGATATCGAGAAAGTGTAAGGGCTTACCACTCGCTGCAAAGGTTTTGGGAGGCCTCTTACGATTCAAATACACAGTAGAACAATGGCAAAAGATTTTAGAGAGTGAGATATGGGAGTTGGAGGAAGCGGCTACTGATCTCTTCCCTGCCATATATCTGAGCTATAAGGAATTGTCCCCTGAAAAGAAGCATTGCTTCTTGTATTGTGCAACCTTTCCTAAGGATTTCCACATCAATGTAGAACAGCTGATTAGACTATGGATGGCACAAGGTGATATCCGTTGTGAGGGAATAGGTGAAGAGTTTGAATCAGAAGGATATTGGTACTTCAAACATTTGGCAATGCGTTCTTTCTTCATGAATTTAGAGAGAGATCCACACAATGAGGATCGAATTATCAAATGTACAATGCATGACATAATTCATGATTTTGCGCAACATCTCTTGAATGGTAGATGCCTTATAGTTAAAAAGTTGGATGAGGCCAAAAAATCGTCTTGTAGAAAAGTTCGTCATCTAACTTGGTTCCATGGTGATGTTTCAACAAGTTCTATGGCTGGCCATGTTGGAAATCTTCGGAGCTTTCGCAGTTTTAATTGCATTAATGTTGATTCAGACTTGTTTGATTGTGTTAAACGTGTCAGAACATTTAGCTTATATGGCGCTTGGCTAGAAGAACTCCCCAGCACAGTTGCAAAACTGATTAATCTGCGTTATCTGGACTTGAGTAGAAACAGTTATTTGAAAGAATTGCCTGAAGAAATCTGTGATCTATACTATTTGGAAACTTTGGATGTTACAGATTGTAATAAATTGACTCAACTTCCTCAAAGGATTGGAAATCTAGTAAACTTAAAATACCTTCTCAACTCTGGAACTGATATCAAACAAGGGCTAGAGAAATTGACTTCATTACGAGTATTGAAAGAGTTGAAAATTGGAAGTGGGTACAATCAGTTGGAATGTCTGAGAAGCCTAACCCAACTTGGCGGAGAAATAAGTATTGAATTCTTCGGGGAGGTCAATGAGGTAAATTTTTGCAATGAAAGACTCAGAAAAAAGAATCGTATACGAGGATTGGTTTTTAAGTTTTATGAGAGTGTTGTAAGAGTTTCAGAACTTCCTCGGTACCTGGAGCATCTCTCTACGTATTTTTATCCCGAATCCATTTTGCCAAATTGCATAATGTCCCTTGAGTTTCTCAGAGAACTTAATATCTCATTCGGCGGTGTGTCATCCTTGCCTGAGTTGTGGAAACTACCGTCACTTGAAATACTCCAACTTTTTGCATTGAGGGACATAGAGGTTTTGGGTCGTGAATTCCTTGGAATAACAGAGAATCCTGCAGGTGATTGTGCATTTCCTAGTTTGAAGAAATTAAAGTTTTCCCATTTGCAAAATTTAAGAACATGGGAAGACCTAGGAGAAGGGGACGAAAGTAGTGTTCTTACCGTGATGCCTTGTCTTCGAGAGTTAAATTTCTACATGTGCCATGCGCTCAAAATGCTGCCCTATCGGCTCCTAGGCAAGGCAACTTTGCTAGAAGTTTTGGATTTGCGTTTGTGCGCAGCTCTAACAAAACGTTATAACAGATCTGCAAATGGCTGGAATCATGTATCCAATATCCCAAATGTTCTGATAGATGGATCAAGACAAGTGCCATCGGCACACTGATGGATTGGGCTGGAAGAGCAAGG
Source organism: Vinca major (assembly GCA_028566175.1). Classification (NCBI taxonomy): domain Eukaryota; kingdom Viridiplantae; phylum Streptophyta; class Magnoliopsida; order Gentianales; family Apocynaceae; genus Vinca; species Vinca major. The sequence goes on from JAOWBF010000001.1 coordinate 11,224,012, forward strand.
CAAGGTCAGCTTCTCTTCTTCTTTTGGTACTCCAGCTTACTTATATGCTCTTTCGTTTTTTTCTCTATCCATCATCAGCAGCGGGGGGGGGGGGGGGGGGGGGGGGGGGGGGGGGGGGGGGGG
>JAOWBF010000001.1:11225000-11235977 GCA_028566175.1 Vinca major
GCCTCTATTTATAGTTGTAGGGAAGCCCTTGTTGGCAATTTCTTGATTTGTAGGGACTTGTTATGTAAATATTATTTTATGTGTAATTAGTATATAATTTAGGGACTTTTGTTGTAATTATTCCATTTTTTCCTTGGCCGGCAAGTTTTGGATAATTATCACTTTTTTTCATTTTCTTTTATTTCTTAATTTTTGAAGTTACCATTATACCCTTGTCTTTTAAATAAAATTACCAATTTATTGTTTTGACTAGTTTACCTTTACTAATTAATTTTAAAAGACACTTTTAACCTTACAAAATAAAATAATATACTACTAGTCTTTAAATTGATACCGAAATTTTGGGTTGTCACAAGAGGTATCTGAAATATTCATAGCAAAAAAAGTCCCACGGGCATCCCTGCCACTAGGTGACTGACAAATAGGGATAAGTGAAAACTAAAAAGAATGGAGGATGACAGAAGTCCTCCAGCTTTAGCTATCGAATCAACACAACCATTAGCTTCTCTGTAAATATGTAATAGACTATGCTCCGGTAACATCCGTAATACTGTCTGCAATTAGAAACAAGCACAGATAGAGAGTGAGTAGAAACATCAGCATGCAAAATAAGGTCAATCATAACTTTTGCATATGCTCCCTCTTTACTCGAGCATCAAAGTTGTAGATAGATAAAGGCCTTCGAGTAGGTTTTGCAATTTTTTTTTCACAAGTCATATCACGAGTTTTTTGTCCAACCAATTTAATCTATTGGCCTTTTATAAATATGATCCAAAACCCCAAATGGGTATTATGTTGAGCAAGACAATGTCGTGTAAAAGTGTTTATGGTTCTATTGATTGCAGATTAATAATATAACAAGGAATGAGTATAAAGTTGTCACAAAATTTTGAAAGTCTAAACCAATTATAGTAAACAATCTCATTCTAATCGCTAATAGTCCAACCAATAAATTAGTGGCTTATTTGTAATAACGAAAGCTGAAAAGATCATTTAGAAAAAGAGCAAAGAGAGTATTCGAGATGATTATTTTGTTTTTTTTATCTAAATATCTGGATATTCATATTATATGTTAGGAAATAAAACCCTTTCCAATTCTAGCCAACAAGAAAATATCAAGAAGGAGAGAAATGAAGAAGACACACTATAATTTACGTGGTTCGGTCAACTGACCTACATCCACAGGTAAGGCGAGCGCATACTCTCATTATAATGGAGAAACAAGAATACAATGAAGATTTCTCCAATCCATTAGCTTCCCCTCGCCTTACTACTCCAGACAATATAGGAGATGCCTATATATATATATATATATATATATATATAGAAGTAAACCTTTCGCTAAGAGGATTAAGGGTTCACATAATTACTAATTCTTAACCTAATTAGTATCTAATTAGGAGTTCACCTAATTAGTAAGTGACCTAATTACTAATTTTTATCCTAATTAATATCTAATTAGTAATCCAGTGAATATGGACCAAAACCCGACAAATTTACCCATACCCACTATGGCACCTCTGGCATATCTTTCGTTTGTACTTCCCTTGTTTTGGAGTTTCTTCCCTTGATTTGTTAGATGATGTTCTGAACGGATTTTTTATCTTTGTTAAAATCCTTATTCTTAAAAACTTTTCGCTGTTTCCATTATCTGTGAACTATCATACATACATCCGAACTCTGAATGGATGTATATTTGGTTTATTAAACAGGTGGAACCGAAGCGGAGAAAGAGGTGACAGATCAGTCGTGTTGTAGGAGACGTTACTGATTTTCTTGTGTATTAGCTAGCTCCGGCATTGTCGTGGTGTTGTGGAATTTTGTACAGGCAGAAAAGATGCTAAGCTTGGAAGAAGCCAAACATTTCCTATTTCACTGTGACAACTGTGATCTATAAATATTTGTATGAGCAAGACTAGTAACCGATCTTTTTTTATCTCTCTAATCTTATCTGGCATTAGTGGTTATGTTTATGTTTATGCCTTAAAAGTGAAAAAGTTGTTGGTTGAATGCATTTAGGGTTTAAGGGCACGTTTAGAATTTTATACTGTGGCCCCTTGTTCATGTCATAGATTAGAGTTCTTTGGATCGAAAGAACAATTCTTTTTGTAGCCGTCCCAAATCTTTTGGGGGCTAAGACTTGATTGACGTTGGTCTCTGGTTCATTCTCTAAAGCAATAGCGTCTCAAAACCTTTGAATGCTTTTATCCTGTTATATAGGGGTGTATTGATGTGTGTGTGATATTGATTATTTATAGGATATCCTTGTCACTGTCATATATCTTCTAATACACATTTTTAGTATCCTATCTGGTATATTAATGTAATTGTTAAGAATTAATGTATTAGACAATATATATTAGGATGTATTAGTAGATTTGGAGCTGTTATGATCCAAGAATTCGACAACTGAAAGCATATTGTTCCACCAAGATGGACGATCATGGAATCTACCATTCTGGAATTGGTGCACTCTTGAGGCTTTTGGTTGGAAATCAAAACTCCTGTTTATGGGATTATAATAGGGATTGCCGGCATATCTAGATCGCTAAGAACAGCTATTTTTTAAACTAGAAAATCTGTTGTTTTTGTGATCCATAATTAGTGTTCTTGGACTTGCAGCCGTGGGGGTTTCCACCTTTGGAAAAAAATAAATTGTTTGCCAAAGAAACGTGATGCTAAAGTGGAATTACAGCTACCATGAGAGGGGCCTTGACCCCATTTTTTTTTGGAAATTTTTATTATATTTTTTTTTTGTAAATTTATATTATAAGATTTATATTTTATGATAATACCATAACCATAACCCAAAAAAATTATAAGTTGGCCTTCCCATTTCACAAAGTTATGCATTTTGGCTCCCCCAAAAGTTGAGGTTTGTATCCGCCGTGTAGGGTCCAAACTAAAAACTTGTATTGCAATTTAGAATGATAGTGGTAAACAAATGCACCCTAAATGACTCAAACTATAATGGTTTTCAATTTAAAAATTTACGTAGCAAAAAAGAAAATATAATAATATAAGATTTGAATATTTAAACAAACAATTAAGCTTAAACTCAAATGCTAACCTGTAGAAAACTTAGGTGAATGCGAACAGAATTTTTGTCATTACACATTGTAGGCAGGCTGGTGTGGCTACCAATACGGTGGCGGAACTTTAGGGGTTTAAGGGCTGGGCTTCTTCAATCAATCAACCTTAACATTACACATTTGATTGTGGAAGTTGATGCAAAATGCATGTAATGGGTTCTAAATCTGCAAACAATTCCTGCCTATTATAAACTTTTAACAATTACACAAAGTGTATGCATTCTCTTACCATTCCTCAACAACTACTATCCTTCCACGAGCGATTTATACGCCCCTGAGGCAACAGTTCAAATTACAGGATACTAAATATCAAGAGAATTATAGAATAGACGACAAACAACTCTTGATGCACAATACCTAGTCATCTCCATAAGCGCGAAACCTGTAACGCTCCTGATAGAAGCCATTGAAGAAGAGGTCTGCTTCGAACCATTTTGGGTATCGAACAAGATCACCAGCAACAAAGCTCATGTAACGTTCACTACCTTCGGGTACTACCCTTACCTCTCCTTCCTCGATATAAACCAATTGGTCTACATGCCAGTCCCAAGGAAACTTGCACTTGCCCGTCTTCCATACTGACCACCGTGATACACCCAGCTCTGCTAATCGATCTTTCGATACGTTTCTTTCTACCCTAACATTGTAGAGCTCCTCAAGAGGTTTCTCTATTCTCATTGCTTTAATACCTTGAAATTGTTTAACGTAGCAATTACCCGAGTTCTTTTTCTCCCGGCTGTTACTTTTGTTGGTGCCGAAGGAACTCCATGCGGGAAGAATCATGGTGAGACTAGCCATGTTTTCTCACCGTTTGAATCTTATTATTACGCGGAACAAGACAGCTTCGCTTACCTGCTCAAAAAGGAAAGGAAAAAAAAATCACTTTTAGAACACTAACCAGCATTTCCTTCCCTAGTGTATAAGATATTTCCAAGTTTCATTTTGTATTCCAAATATTATATAACACAGCTTATGTATTTCAAAGAAAAAATGATTTGTTAATATAATACTTATCCAAATGAGAAAAATAAATAGTATGAGCAAGACAAAAAGCATGTATGCTCTCTCATAGGCGAGCGCTAGAGTAAAGTACGTAACCAGTCAAGGCTTTGCCTTCACACCGGAGCAGAGAAAACTATCAAAACTCTAAAGTTCGGAATGTATTGTACGCATATAGATTACTGAATCTAAATTCAATTTAGCATGCAAGAGTGAAAATAGCACTTCGAAAGTGAAATTGACCCATTAAATCCTTGAATAATTTAGGTTTCTCAATCATCAGTCTTATCTTTCTCCAGTGGCGGAACTGTGGAGGGTGGAAGGTGGAGGCACTCCTAAAAGTTTTCAAAATATCTTATTTTCCGCAGAAACAAATTCATCTGTTTTCCTGAAAGAGGAGTCTTATGTCTGTTTGTTTTATAAATAAAGCTAACATATTCACGAAGTATAGTTTTAGAATTTAAATTGTTCTGAAACTAAATGGCTTAATTTCATATTTTTTTAATCTCTCTAAGAATACGATGTTTTTCTGCCAGAAGAATCCTCAATTCCCAATTCCACTATTACGTCCATTGCACTCTAGCACAGTTGATGGATATGTTCGGAGAAGTAGGATTTTGCTTCTATGATCATTCATTTAAGGAAAGCACAAAGGAACTAGGACAAAGCTTGAATGCGCCATCAAGAAGAAAGAGGGGGTGTGCAAGAATAAAAGGAGTACTTCAGGACTTCGTCCTCACAATGCGTCTTGGACTCGAGTTAAAAATTCCTCTTAGTATCTTTTTTTAAAAAAAAAACAATGCCTAAATTTGAAATGGTTGTTCTTCCAAATGTTCCTATAGAATAAACTATAAGAATTGTAAACTGAAAGACAATATAGAAGCCCTTAACCAAAAGCCTTCAAGCAGAATAAGAAAAAATTACGACTAAATTAAACTCAATTAAGGTATATTCCATACGTTCCGGATCACTACATAGTCAAGCGGACAATTCAACAAGTATTAAAAAGAAAAACTATACAGAATCAAAGTAAACAAATGGGTATATTCTGCTGTAGTTCTATCTATTTACAATTTATTTAACTCTCATAATGATTTTTCCACCTAGAGCTGCAAATTATATGGTTCCCTTTTTATTCTCTCCCAACTCCAACTCCAAATCAACAATCTTAACAGAGACTGAAAAGAGGTTCTCCCTCCATTTCTAAATATAAGATTCTTTAGACAATTTGAGAAAATTAAGGAAGTTGTCAGTATAAAGAAAGGAAAATGTTGAGAGTATAATTAAAATGAATTGTTGACAACTAATAAAAGAATCTTAAACGACAATTAATTTGGATACCTAGATATCTCCTCCTAAATGACAATTAATAAGGAATGGAGGGAGTATTATAATCCACCATTCAACCTCGCTCGTAATCCCTTTTCTATTAGTCTAGTCTAGCAGTAAAGACGGTCCCCCAAATTTTCAAAACAGCTTCATACTATCCTTGCTAAGAAAAACTGTATAAGTATCGATTTTCTAGGCTTTTAAGCAACTGCTTTCTAAATTCGCGCCCCAAATTTTTTCCGAAAACGGCTTATAGATACTTGACTCCCCCCTCAAAATGCAAAGTTCTAGTCTCGTCTCTGGCTAGGACTCCCCCACCCACCCCCGGTAATATATTATACCCTCCTAGAAACCAAAAAAATGTAAAGGGAGTTCATACATTTTCCGAAAACGGAAACAAAGAATTTCAGTTGAAGGGAATTCATATCACATTAAGATAACAGAGAATTAAAAGAAGCCCAGAAAAACTCTTCAATCAACCTAAAAAATCCCTTTGAATTAACCTCATATCACAAAAGCTCAAAGTTCTTATAACCCTATCCCTCTCTATTTCTTGTTTACATAGTCAAAATTTTGAATTTTTAAGCAAAATAACTTAAAAAGAAAAGGGTTCAATTGAAGAACTAAGGAAAGTAAGCATACCTTTTTCTTGTCTCTGATAATTTCTGGAAAAAGGGTTCAGATTTCTTTGGAAATGCACCAAAAGAGAAGCTATAAGGTGAACAAAAAAGGAACCTTAAACCCCGTAACAAGATAGAAAAGAGGTTTATGGGCCTAGTAATATCTTTATCCAAAACAACCCGCCGCCCCATATCCGTACTTGAAGGCTTGCCCCGGTCCCGTACTTTTATCCAAACAACCCGCTCCGTTCCCGTAATTGAAGATTTGCATTTGTGATAAGTTAATATGCATTTCAACCAACCGACTTACTACATATGATAGGCCGGTAAACGGACTGAATTTAGACAGTATCTGATTCGAATTAGAAAAATAGTTCGAATTCAATAAGAACTCCAGGTTCATGTATACTAAAATCTTTATACAATAATATTCTGTGCAAGAATAATCTCCTTATAATAATTAAAAATTACAGTCCCAACTTGAGACCAGTTATAATATTTCATGTTTATTTTAGTATCATCCACAAAAAAATTACCCTCGTACAATAATAAAATAACATTAAATTTTAAATATATTTTTATATCTATACAAAATATACAGAACTATTTAACTATGTTACATTAATTTTTTTTTCTTTTTTAAAACCTCACGGAGGGAGGTGGCCTCCCAGAAGGAGGAGCCCATGAAAGACGGAAATTATTTATCCCCACTTAAGAGGAGGATATAAAACCCGCGACTTCACGGTCGTGCGCAGGTGCCCACCCCACTGGGGTAGGACACCTTTGATATGTTATATTAAACTTAAAGTGATAAAAAATACTTATCTAAAGTTGTCTGTAACAATGACTTGATTTCCAGTCGGGTTGGTTTCTTTCATTTTGCTTAACTCAATACGAATACTTTCAGTGATTTGAGTTCGTATATTTTTAGATGGTATGATTTGCTTAAGTAGAAAATGTATGATTTGAAATGATAATGAGATTTATGATTATGCTAGCATACACACACACATATATAATAATAATAATAATAATAATAATAATAAAAAGAAAACAAACGAAAAGACATTTTGAAGATACAACATACATGAGTGAATATTTTAAATGTATACATGATGCACATACATTTTTTTTTTACATTTTCTATATACTGTATGTAAATGAATGAATCTTCTAAATCTAGTATATTACACACAATTTACATGCATGATATACATACATTTATTTTTTTAAACTCATGGATCTTATATATCTTTTAAATTCATGTTTTTTTTTTAAATATTAAGAGACACATTTCCAAGTGTCGTATAATGTATATTAGTTGTTTTTTTAAAATTATATTTTTTGTATGCAAGCCTCTGTTTAAGAATAACCTCCCTATAGTAATATTTTTCTGCGGTCCCAAGAGTATTACTGTATAGAGATTTTACCGTGATGTAGTTAAATCAATTTATTTATATGTTGTGTATTTCTTTTATAATTTATATTAATACTCTCAAATTGCTAACGTATTATAGTAAATGTAAAATAAAGATTGAAAGTTAACTTTTTTATGATTTATAATTAAATATTTTGGAAAGACAAACATTAATTAAGGGAATATGTGGAAATGAAATTTTAACCACTCCTCACCCATCGAAAAAAGCCCATCATTTTGGAACGGAAAGAAAAGGAAAATGAGCACATTAAACAACAATATGGCATATGATCAATTTGATTCATTCCAAAGAATTTCTCCCATTTTTATCCCCTTGATTCTCAATTCTTCAATGTGAAAACATTTTTTAGACTTTTTCGATTTAGATGATTATTATTATTCCTAACAAGATCTACAAAATCACATAATCTTTAATCTTTAGCATGTTAAATTATAATTTCATAACTTTAATTAGTATCTGTATATTTCCATTTCTTATTCCTATGAAAGAAGAGAATCATACGACTTCAAGCTCGAATTAACACTTTATAAAAGGAAATGAAAAAAGGAAAAAAGAAAGAGAATGTTAATGTTAATGAATAAAGGTCTTGAATTAAAATCACACATTTTCTGAGATCTTTTAAATATTGAATCTGATTTGGGTTTGGTCTGATTTGAGCCAATGCAAAGAAAAATTTCAAGGTAGAGCCAACTTCGTGGGACTAACTTCATACTTCTCTCACATTAATTGAGGTAAGACCTACCTCAACTTATGTAATAGGAGTATGGGAGGACGACTCCATACCTAAGTAATCCAAGTGCAATGGAGCTATAATTTTTCACATATTTGAAGAAATTTTGCAAGATAAACCAAAAGCAATTTAGATTCCAACAAGCTTAGTCAAATAAAAAGAATCCTGACCAACTAAAGTATTATTTAAATCCTAACTATCTGGATCAAGTCACATTTCACAATAACAATAAAATAAAATTGAATTCAAACGAAAAGCTAATAAATTGAATATATTTCATATCAGAACTTATAAACTAATTAAATTCCAAACCAACACAAATATTACAACAAGACATGACTACTAGGAAATTACTAATGATTTTCGATTTCATCTAGGAAATAAATATAAGGTAGAGATCAAATATAATGTTATTTTTTTTCAAATTTCCTAATTCCAAAGAAAAGTTCCCATAGCAAACTTCCTCTTTTCATAAAGATTCCCATTAACCGAAAGTCCATAATCTTTCAACAAGCAATCGATTTTCCATTCCTCCATTCTCTCATAATCAGCTTTCTTATACCTTGGATAATGAACCGGCATCCTGAAGCCGCCGCCGCCGCCGCCATTGTAATAATTGTTGCTGCTGCCTAGAATATTATTGTGGTCGTTTGGTAAGCAGCCATTGGAGGACGTTTTTTGGGAAAGAAGGTTAGGGCAAGTAGCAGCTTCACCCATATGTCTTTTTGGTTTTCTTTCACTTTCGGGGTCTTTAAGGTTTCTCCAAGAACCTGGGATTATATACAAGTTTGAGAGGCGGCTGCTGCTGCTGCTTCTTATGAGAACTGAACACGTAAAGGGTTTTAAGAAGAAACCGACTTTCTCATGGGACTTTGTCTAGTTCATTCCAGCTGTCATATTTGCTGTAGTACAGCAGTAGTAATTAATTCACACAAAAAAAAAAAAACAGTAGTAGTAATTAAACTTTTATTTACCACTTTTTTTGCTGAATAACTTTTATTTGGAAGATATTCATAAGTGGTAAAAATATTTTGTACCAAGGTTGTCAAAATCAAATTTTTGACTTGGAAGGGTAAAAAAATTTATAAACACGAGGATCGTAAACAGATTAAATTTTTTTACAAAACTATTTTAATAATATTTTATGATAACAATAATAATTTATCTACTGACAAAATCAATAAGACATTCCAGTTACTTAACTACTAAAATTGATTAGGACTTATTTTCAGATCATATCAATATTGAAATGGTCGTTAGCAGCAAGAATAAATGATGACTTAGGATTAGAGCTGTCAAAATGGGCATATGCCCGCAGGCATGCCCGCCCCATTAGATTAGTGGGCGGGTATGGAGTTATGAATATCATACCCATTTAAATACAGGTATTAACGGGCATATCCGTGAGGGTAACGGGCTATGCGGGTATGAGCGGGTTGCAACCAGGCATGCCCGCTTTATTTTATTTTGTTATTAATTTTGAATAGAAATTAATAAGGTTATTTAGTCTTCTTCAAACTTACCGAAAGTCATATATATCCTCTATCTTCTTGCACGCGTTCTTTCCAAATATAGGAATCACATTCTTTCTAGAAATGTACAATATCAAATATGTGTACGCAATTGGATTCACGGTTTCATTTATGAATGTAACTAAATTATGTTCTAACTTATCATTTATCATTTACCATTTATGATGCTTTAACTCTCTTAGGTGTGTGTTTTATTTGTGAATATGACGAGGAGGAATCAACATTATCTAAAATGGATTCAAATAATAATTCTAGCGTTCATAATCTACATTAATAGATGGAGGATATTAAAACCAATATATATTTTGTTGATTTGACTTCAACAATATGTTTGTTAGTTTTAGACCGTTAATCTTGAATTTGTCTACTTTGATTTGACTGTTTTTCAACTATTTTGAACATTATGGAATTTAATTTGATTGTTGTTGAACTATTTTGAATTTTTATTTCCCCTCTATAGGACGATAAACCGTAAGCAAATGAGAAAAATTTGCATTTTATTGATTTTTTCGGATTTGATCTTTTTTTTTTTAAAAAAAAATAAAAATTATGAAAAGGGTCACGGGCATGCCCACCTGCCCATGAGCATTCGGCGGGCGGGTACGGGCATCCCTTTTGACGGCCCGTTAAAAAAGCGGGCATGCCTGCCCATTCCCATTTAAGACATGCCTATGACGGGCGGGCAGGTATATCCGTTTTGACAGTACTAAAATACTCCATCCATTCCTCAATATAGGTCGCAATATAGATATTTTAGAACACTTTGAAAAGATTAAGAACCTCAAACAAATAATTATATTTCTACCACAATTCCAATAATACATCTTCCTTCCTCTTATTTCACTTTTCCAATAAAAAATATATTGAGGGTATAATTGGAATAAATTATTGAAACCTAATAAAAGACATGGAGATACAATTAATTTGGATATATATATATATATATATATATATATATATATATGTGTGTGTGTGTGTGTGTGTGTGTATGTGTATGTGTGTGTGTGTGTCTAAACATAGCATGGTTGTTGATAATGGTCCCTATTATTTTTACTTTATATTTTAAACCTTAAACATATTGCATTTGGTGATAATTGTCCTTCCCGTCACACTTTGTGACGGAAATAAAGAATTTTGTATTTTTTTTAAAACATGATATGAACCGGGGCTATTTTTGTAAAATCACATAGAAAAGGCAAATTGATGAAATTGATCCCTAAACATAACAACATCTGT
>JAOWBF010000001.1:11350283-11360331 GCA_028566175.1 Vinca major
TAACGTATTTATTCTAAATCACAAAATTTATGTATAAAAACATAAACCCGATCCATTTTAGAATAGAATTCAATACATCCACCAATTTAAACCATTTACTAGCCGGGAAGAGGAGGTGGCTTTGTAGGAACATATCATGACAAGCTGCATTATCACATAAAAAATTCAATTTAATACCTTTAATAGAAATCAAATCCTCACTTTGTAAATAGAAAAAAATATGTCATAATAGTATTTGTAGGCAAATCTCTCACTAAATTATGCACGAGAACTTCCTCTTTCTTTGTTCATCTTGTGAACAGTGATCTGTTTCTTCTCCTGTGTTTCTGGCTTCTTCAACGCAAGTTCAGATGATATATTGGTGGTAAAGTTTAAAAGTCCAAGTCAAAAAAGGGCCGAATCCCAAGCAGGGTTCCCTTCTACTCCAAGGGTTGGATTGTTTTTAGCAGAAAGAAATGAGCATTTCAAGGCCTTTGTTAGCTTATGGGATTACTATATTTATTCCATTTTGTTTTGAGCAAATAGAGAGAGTCACAGATACGCATGGGGCATGCACCCCCGACCACGGACCACTCCATCCCCTTCTTTTTAGTATATACTATTCTCTCCATCCCCAAATAATATTAATATTTGGAACTTTAAATATTTTTCAAAATAATATTAACATTTAAACTATCAATGAAAATTTAATGAACTTTTATTAATTTTACCATCTTTTTAATTTTTTTTAATCACCATTTCAATTTTCAAATTGTATTTAAGAAGGATATATTAATCTTTTAACTTTAACTTGTATTGTTTTTAGGAATTTCTTAATGTATGTGAAATACTCCAGTGTTAACTTTATTTAGGAATGGAAGAAGTAATCTTTTAATGGCTTCTTCCCCTGACGTAGGCACCTGCTTTACGAATATGATAGTAATATAATCATAACAACTATTTCAAAGCAAATTTAATGACGATATCAACTCATTCAAAAATGTATGAGATAAAATACTTATTTCATATACCAAATTTGGTTGTACGACTTGTCTGTTTAACATTGATTCATTCCATCTCTCACATAAATTTTATTTTAATCACATTTATAAAAAACAATATAACGAATAAGTACTAGAAAAAAAGTATTCCCCAAAAACATGATCTTGGGACAATCCACGCAAATGAAATCATGGTATAATCGAATCAGGCTGACATCTGAACTGACAAGAATTTAAGGATTCAGAGAGAGAGAGAGGGGATCCCTCGTAACGTACTTTCCTCATTCAATTTGACTTCTGCCTTTTCTTTCTGTCGTTTTCCCCTCCCTTTAAATTTTTTCTTGTTCTATTTCCATGGTAACTGTCCCAACTCAACACTCCTCCTCCTCCACCTTCCCCACCCAGCCACCCCAAGAACAACAACCCAAATTCAAATCCATTTCTCTTTCGATTAAAACCCATCAATCTTTTTTTATTCCCATAGAAAATGCAAGAACCAGAAGAAGAAAAAGGAAAAGAAACAGAAAGAAACGATGATGGTGACGGTGGTGATGGTACTGACAACAAATGGGAAGAGCTTCTCCGGAGAATGTTGCCAGCTGGAGCTCCGTTACCGGACGAAGAACATCTGGACTATTCAATTGCGGTAGAATATCAAGGCCCACCTCCTCAATTCAGTAAAAAGATCAATTCTTTTTCATCTTTTACTAATAAAACCCCTAAATTCACACCCTCTTTCAAGAAGTATCAAAGTCCATCATCTTTTTGTCAAATAAGTAATCTTTCGATTACTAAAGCGTACAAGGATAGATGGGATTATAACATGGATCAAACAGAAGGGAATTCGAATGTGGAAATCGAAACATCTTTCTCTGCTTCTTCATCAACATTGTTTAATTTGTTTGCAATTGATAATATTGATAAAGGTGAAGAATTTGAAGATAATAATGATGCTGTGATTAGTTCTGATACAGATAGTAGAAGAATTGGTAAGAAGATTAAAAAAAGTAAGTTTTGTAACAGATGTAAAAAGAGGACTAATTTTGTATTCAAGAGGGAGAGAGGAGAGAGATGTTTGGTTTGTAATGCACTTTACTGTAGGAACTGTGTGTTGAGGGGAATGGGGTCTATGCCCGAGGGTCGAAAATGCGTTGGATGCATTGGGAAACCGATTGACGAGGCGAAGAGGGACAGATTAGGGAAATGTTCGAGGTTATTGGATAGGATTTGTAGTCCTTTAGAGTTTAGGCGGATCATGAAGGTTGAGAAGGAGTGCCCGGCTAATCAGGTTTGTCCTGAGCAGGTTGTGGTGAATGGGAGGCCATTGAGGGCTGAGGAACTAGCTGATATTTTGAAATGTGCAAATCCTCCACAGAATTTGAGGACTGGGAAGTATTGGTATGATAAGGATTCTGGACTTTGGGGCAAGGTGAGGAAATGCAGTTCTAATTTTACTTGACATAATTCTGTCTGTCTTTGTCTGTTTATATTCGAATTATCAGCTCATGTTTGTGGGTGCAAGTTCTGATATTGCATTTTACTCTTTTTGTTTGATTTTCTGTTATGCAGGAAGGAGAGAAACCAGAGCTAATAATAAGCGCAAAACTAAACGTGGGAGGGAAGCTTCCGGTGTATGCAAGTAACGGGAATACAAAGGTTTACATTAACGGACGGGAGATCACAAAAGTTGAGCTCAAAGTATTAAGGGTAATATGGATATAGAATATTTTTATGGATTTTTGCAGAATTTGCTGGGGTTGGCTTTTTATTGATTTTATTATTTTAGTAGACGGAATCATCAGTTCTTTCTATTTTTGGGTCTAACATGCTTTTGCTTTTAAGACCTGGTCCTGTTAGTTTGGTGCATACAGGTACTGTTGGAACATCTAGTTTTAAATTTTGTACCACATTGCTTTCATCAGATATTTCTGTGATTCGATTCTTTTGGATGGTGATATTTGACTAACTTGAACTAAAAGATTTTGCGAATCTTCTGGTGCAATAGGATTGTAATTCTGTTAGTTCTGCATGAAGAGCACGTTAAGTTTCCGCCTTTAGACTGGTGCATGCTGATTAACTGTCCTTTTTTGTTTGGACTAAGTTATAGTAACGGTTATACGACTTCTCAGAAGCGTTTCCCCCTTTTTGGTAAATAGCTGAGCTACGTGCAGTGGCTCGGATCCTGGTCATATAGTTATAGGAATATTGATTTCATAATCTGTACACTTGGCACTCCAAGCAGATCCGTTAATTGCTCTTAATTTGGCATTTACACATGAATTTATGACCGTGCAACGAAATCAAGGTATAACGAATGGTGCACTGCGTGTCTAAATTCAAGATAATAAGTTTCCTTGACATGTTCAGTTTTGTGTGCAACACATGTTGTACGTTTACATTTAATTTGCTTCGATACTAACAAGTGAAGATGTATCAAAATCTGATGTATTTTGAATATATTTTGGGTTTGATGTTTATTATTTTCACACAAACGTGGAGCATTACTAAAGCTGATATACCTTATGAGAATGGAAATGCTGTGAAGGAGCACTTTTTACCTCATTCCTATGGTATTATTGAACTCAAAGGTCAATATTTGTAGCGAACTTCATTTTTGTTAAAACTATCTTCTTGTTCTTTATTTTGCACCTTTTTCAATGAAAATTCAATCCGGTTGTATTTAATTTGCTGAAAGAAGATAACGAAATCTTGGCTTCACCAGGCAAACTTGACTTCTTCTCTATTTCTCTCAGCTGCTGAAGGTACAGTGCCCTCGTGATACTCGCTTTTGGTTGTATGAGGATGGGTCCTATGAGGAAGAAGGTCAAAATAACATCAAAGGAAACATATGGACTAAGGTCTTCTCGCAATCTATGCTATTAAGTTTTGTGATTCAGGTCAATTTTTGTGCTTCTAAGATCGTAATATGTTGATATTCAAAGAATCGCTGTGGATTTTTTAAGCAGGTGTACAATCGTTCGGTTTGTTCATTATATTCGTTGCCTGTACCTCCTGAGAATCCTCCAAAAGAAGATCGAACTACCTTTTCAGGTAGAACTGTGCCCGAGTGTCTGGGACATGGAAAAGTCCAGAAACTTCTGCTCTTAGGGTTGGAGGGGTCTGGCACAAGCACCGTTTTCAAGCAGGTATTTACTTTATTTGGATTGCATTTCAGTGCTCCAAATGACGAAATGGGATTTAAGAATGTATTTAGCTGATAACTTGCTGAAACTTCAAAACCCTGTCCCTTCTCACGAGGGGCACGGGGATCTTAAATGCTTTTGTTTTCCTTCTATCCTCTATTGGTCGGCGAAGCAAAATTTCATCTTTCATCTTGAAGTTAAAACCTTTAGATGCCTAAACTTCTAACTTGTCACGCTTATCTTGTGCTTAAAAGTCATTGTAACAGAGTTAGGTATTTGTGCATAATCGTATATCTGTTTTCTGTCTGTATTGTTCAAATATGAAAGATATTTTGTACATCGGAAAGTGTACGAAATAGATGGTTTGGTTTTTACGAGTAACATGTCCCCATATGTCCACATAACAGATGAAGTTTATCCATGGAAACAAATATACTGCTGAAGAACTGCAGCACATCAAGCTCATAATTCAAAGTAACATATACAGATACCTCAGCATCTTACTTGAAGGTCGGGAATGCTTTGAAGATGACGCCTTTCTTGGGGGGAAAGATCCTGATTTCATTGCTGAAAGGTCAGCGCAAAATCATTCCATCACTTCTGGTAATGACCTTTCTTTTCTTTTGTGTTGTTCTTCTATAAAAAGCTTTGGTACTTTCTGTAAGGTTGAAGTTGCTGTAGAATTTTTAATGTCTTGTAGCTCTTTAATGTCTAAGCCAGCGTTAAAATAAAAACATGTAACTCTAAGAAATGGACATGTTTCAATCAATCAAAGTATAACAACCTTTTCATACGCTCATCTAATTGTCCATCATTTACATGTGTTCTAGGATACGAGAAGCTTGATTACATTTCTAATAAATCCAACTTATTGTTTTCTAATAACATGGCTGTAAAGCATTATGGCACCACGAAGAGTAAATTTGTAAAATTTATCAGAGCATTTCCATATATCCTGGTTCTAACTAAATATTTTCCAAGTATTAGTTAAATTCATACGGACTGTTGGGTGGTCTTTCTGCATACCTTGTGTTTCTGACATTGCTGATGGCGCTGGGCATATGATTTGTGTAATGTTCTAGAAAATTTGTTCTCTTCTTAGACGCCAATGAGTTTATGTGCTAATTTGCGACTCATATGTGAATTCAGGTGACATTTTCCTTGACAAATGCCACATCTATTCAGTTAACGGAAGATTCAAAATCTTTTCTGACTGGTTACTGAATATTATGGCTACTGGAGATTTGGATGCTGTGTTTTCTTCAGCAACACATGAGTATGCTGCTTTCGTGGATGAAGTTTGGAAGGATCCCGCTATTCAGGAAACTTATAAGAGGAGAGATGAACTTTGTCTTCCAGATGTTGCAAAATTCTTCTTAGATCGAGTATGATTTCAAGCAATTACACTACATTCTGTTTTATGATATCTTTTTGTTACTTTAGTGGGCATCTCATTCTGAATGATGGATCCTCTATGCATAAATTGTAGCTAGACATGTACTATTGCTTTATAGTACACGGATATTCTATGGAGAAATAAAATTTCCTGGAAGAACGGAAAGCACCTTTTATGAAAGTGTAATTATTTTTCTCGATTATATATTTAGCTGAATAAATGAATCTTAGTGAACTGAGAATTTAGATCCACTTAAATTCGTGGCAGTTCTTTCCTTAGTTCGGTATATATTTCACTCATTGAAGAAAAAACGTGAAAGATCGCTTGTAATGCAAGAGAATTAGTTCATATTCTAGCTTGGTAACCTTTTGTTCTCGAAATTTGCTCGTAATATATTTGTTTTGTAGGCGAATGAGATATCAAGAAATGATTACGAACCATCAGAAGATGACATTTTGTATGCTGAAGGAGTCATTCCAATCAATGGTCTGTCCTTCCTTGAATTCACGTTCGATGATCACAGCCCCATCTCTGAGACGTATAATAAGAACTACGAGCTCCAGTTCCCTTTAACCAGGTAACTTTCTCTTGCATATTGAACAACTTTTCGTTTTACTGCTGCTTCAAAAACCATCTCAATTTGCTTACACAAAATTCAGATATCAATTGGTTCATATGGGATTCAAAGATACTCGTTTCAAATGGCTCGAAATGCTTGATGGTTTCAGAGCAGTTGCCTATTGTGTTGCTTTGACTGATTATGATCAGACTTTCACCAAAGACGCGAACAAAATGTTGGCAAGTAAAGATTTGTTCGAGAATTTGGTGAAACATACGTCTTTTGAGGAAACTCCATTTGTGCTCCTTCTGAACAAATACGACGCCTTTGAGAAGAAAATTAAGCACGTTCCCTTGACAGTGTGCGATTGGTTCAGCGACTTCCGCCCTCTGGAGAATCATCATCATAGTAGTCAATCCCTGGCACAGCAAGCATATTACTACATTGCTATGAAATTTAAGGTACTTTACACCTCAATTACAGGGAGAAAGCTTTTTGTTTGGCAGAGTCGAGCTCGTGATCGCGCTTCGGTTGATGATGCATTCAGGTATATAAAAGAAGTAATCAGGTGGGAGGAAGAGAAGTATACAGATCTTTATGGTATTTCTGGAAATGATACATTTGATTATAGTACAGAAATAAGTTCTCCTTACTTGAGACAATGTTGAGATACTAAGGCGGCGCCTTTGGTAGATTTTAGAACAGCACAAGGGCTGCTTGAAATTCTTCTGGATACATAAATTTACAGAGCAATAGAAATAAAATATACTCCCTCTGTCCGGAATTGAATGTCCATTATTCTGAAATTCGGACATTCAATCCCGGACAAAGGGGAGTAACTCGCATTTTGTTCTAAAAAAGATTTAACAAATCCTTATAACATATACTGATAGATATGAATTTTAGATCAAATGTAGCTTCCACATCCCTTCATTAAGTGCTCATCCAACATGCTGGTTATAATGGACAACAATGGCACCTGGAAATGATTGATTATGATGCAGAAAATGAGGTTGTCCTTGAGTTACAAGAACATCAAATTCACAAGAACTACACCTATAAAGCCACTGCTTCGACGCATCAACCTTCAAACATACATCACAATGGAATCCTTTAGCATTCTCATACGGATTCTTGAGCGTAAGTTCAAGAGGGCATGCGTGGAAATGGACCGCGATTTTCAAAGGCTTTGAAGCACAAATGACGTGCAAATCATACTCACAACTGCTACAATGGTAGTTAATTGCAGGCCAGTCGCAGTTGAATATCTCGCCTGGGTAGGAGGAGGTAGGGAGGAGGGTAAGGGTATGGTTGAGGTGGGAAATGTAACAAGTCGAATGGAGGATGAAGTTGCAAGGATTACATGCATAAATATTAAATTTTGAGTGTCAAAGGACAAATTCTCGAAAAAAATAAGTAGTTAATTTTACTTTATTATTATTCAATTAGGAGGGCCTCCTAGAGTTCATTGACCGCCAACTAATCGAAAAATGCCATAATTTAATAGTCAAGATCCAAAAATACGTAAAAAGAGGCCAGGAAATTATTTTGCTATAATTTCTCAAATAGTGGGACTGAAGTGCATTATTTAAAACTTTACGTACCAAAGTGAAATTAACCCTAATAATAATAAAGGCATCAAATCAAGAACACCTAAGAAGAAAATCCAACTCCATTTTTTACAACAAGAAATGGCTCTTCAATGGATGATACTCGCTTATGTAGTGGCGGCGGAGGCTTTAATCGCGACTCTCTTGACGTTACCGTCGCCGAAGCTTGTGAAATCGCGTCTGGTTTCCCTAATTTCTCTCATTCTTCAGCCTTCCTTGTTCATCGTCCCCTTTTCTATTTTCCAGCTCATGGGTAATTTGTATTCCTTCACTGCTTTCTATAAATTTTCCTATATGTAATTTTTTTTTTTAATTAAAATTTTGATTTTTGGATTTTTGTCAGATATATATTGGAAGCAAGAGCATAGATTGATGTGCACCGGCGAGTCCTGCACCGCTTCTGAGAGGGATCGCTATGAGAAATCGGTAAATCAATAATCATATTTTTTCCGGATTCAAAATTTATTGTCGATATTGTTTGAATTTTGTTGAAATTAAATCTCGGTGATTAATTCATTTTTTTTTTTCCGTATGACTTGCTTTGCTCTGTTGGTAATTAAGATCGTTGTAATCCTTGTACTGATTGTACTAGAATTATTTTGTTATTGAGTACATGTAAAGGCGGTAAAGTTGAACTTCTTTGATGGAGGAAATTTTCAACAGATGGGATGCATTTGAAGATGTAAAAATCAGCACAATCATATATCTCTCTGTTTATGTGCATTATCATTGGATCATCTGTCCCTATTCTGTGTCATGTTACATGTCCCACCAATAAAAAACTATAACCTAAAAGAAAAAGTGGAACACACTGGGGAAATTAACACACGTCAACTTCTTGTTGATGAAACAGAGAACGGGGACACAGAATGGGAAAGATGATTTTTTGCCGCATTATCCTTTGTTGCTTGTGATGTTAGTTTTACATTTTTGTTGAAGCAACAATACAGTAGTCAGTTCACAAGATAGGCATGGTTCGGTGCGTGCTTTATATATGTATTTTAGTGAAGAGATTGACATTATTTGGAGAGCTTGTTTAGATTCTTTTGCTTACTATTGATTGAAGTCATTTGTGTTTTTCATCAAAACCTTGTTATGGATGATGCAAACTTCTGATTATTGCACTATATGGCAGATCTACAAGGCTCAGAGGAATGTTGTTTTGTGTGCTGCAGCCTGCTTTCTCTATTGGTACCTAATCAGAAACTCTAGTAGCATGCGCTTGGTTAATCTTTAAATGTTTCTCTTTCCCTTCTAATGATACTACACGGTTGTCATGTCGGTGCAGGTGCATCTATCGCATTTGCAAGTATCACAAGGAGATTCAGAGCTTGGAGGAGACCGAGAAGAGGTACAAAGACCAGTAACTTTTCCTGTCAATATTCAACTTCCCAGAATTGGATGGGGGGATGAACGAGGCTAGTTGTAAAAGCTTTTGTAATAATTCATCTTGATCTTCTGTGTCTCCCACTCTTTTCGGAATCTGGATTTTACTCTACTAGAGTCTACTACATGTGAACCCATTTAAGTATAAATTTTGTTTGATGTTCTCTAGGATCTTATAGTTATTCGCTAGTGTTGCTAGATTATTGCTGGAAAATCTTAGATGCATCTCAATTCATGTTGATATTCAATCTGGTAACTGTAGCTACAGCTACAGCTAATGAATGATATTCAATGTGTACAACAAAATTGGGGAGAAATATTAATTACCCCTTTTCACTAAATTATGGTACCCTTCTGTCAGCAACATTACAAATGTGAGTAAATAGCTATTTAGGTCATTAAACTATTTATGATTTACTGTTTTGGTCACTTAGCTATTATTTTGGTTAATTATATCACCCCAAGTATTTACGTGTAGGTGAAAATAAATCTCCACTAGGTTTCTGACCAAATTAGACACGCGTTGGTCATGTGACCAATAACCCAAGGGCAAAAAGTGAAAGTTAGTGTGTTAAAATATTCGTGGATCAAAATATATGTCTTTTTTATTTTTCAGGGCTCAAACACTAACCAAAGACTTGCACGGAGTGAGGTTAGTGTGTATTCTATTTTTGCCACTGGATCATTGGCTCATGTCCTACACTACATGTGTCTAATTTAATCGAAAAACACTACAAAAATCGTAGCGGCTACGGTAATATAATTAACCAAAAAAATAATTGAATGTCAAAACAATAAGCGTAAATAGTTTAGCAATCTAAGTAGTTATTTACTCTTAAAAATGCCAATCAACTAACCTTGAAAGATGGGAAAGTCTGGCATGAGGAAGATTCAATAGCTCCGTTTTCACACATCTCTTAGATAATTTCAGACAGACTCACATACAGAGATAGATTTTGCAGGTCTCCATATTT
>JAOWBF010000001.1:11402774-11414636 GCA_028566175.1 Vinca major
GGAGGAGAAAGGGGGCCAGATGGGTAAATGACATTTTTGCCTTTCACTCTGAAAGCATGTGCAAATCACATGTCATTTTTGGCCTGAAAAATGGCTGGATTCACTAATTGGACATTTATAGTGGCCCATAAAAAGATGCGATTATAAATAGCCTAATAAAAAAGATAAATTTATTTATAGAAATACGTAAATAGATAAAATCTATTAATAGGGGATTTCTCTTCAAACGAAACAATGCCATCCAATACTATTCTCTCTAAAAAAAAGTATCAATTTTCAGATACAATCCATTTGCATTTTTAACAACATAATAGAAATTAGTTTGTAAATTACAAGGAGTGTAGATTTTGGAATTCCTATTTCTTATATTTTTAAGCATTTTATGTATTTTTTATTTGTATTTAATATTTTAGACGAGACAAATAAAATAGAGTAAGGTATGTTGGGATAACATCTCTCCCCGCCCCCACCCAAGTAGCGGGAGCGAAATTCATCCCTGCCCCCATCCTCAGTTTAAACTGGGAAATTTTCGGCCCAACTGGACCACATCTTCCATTCAGTCAAGGTCTGTCCATCCATAATCACGGAAATAATACATTGTACAATCCAAAAAAAAAGAATTTGATAATTCTCGTTTTTAAGTGCTATCTTTACGATTTGAGCCCCAAAGTTACTGACTACAGATTTACCGAGCTCCTATAAAACTCTCAAACACACAAACACAAGCACCTCTTTAAAATCATTGAAGAAAGGAGAGAAATTTTACAAAACTTACTCTCAAATAACCGATAAATCGAAAATAAGAGCCCCGCATTCTTTTCGATGGATAAAGGATGATCTATGCATAAGAAATAGCCACGAATATTATCACCAAAACAATCCCTTTTATGCAAAAAGAGCAGGTAAGAGAAAAAGGTAAACAAAAATCCGTGAACTCTCTACGCCCATTTTGCATTGATTGAAATCTGGAAAATCTCAAATTACAAAAAGCCACACACCTAGATTAGGTTTGCCCTCTTCAGAAACCTGATTGCTCTGCAGTAATAAGGCCAGATTGATTCCACAAAGTCTAGGTATTTCTCAACCAAAAAACGCTCTAAATCTTTTACCTTTCTTCTGGTTACTTGTCTATAATCCAGATTCTTAATATCCATCAGCGGCTGCAATAGACGTGATCCTACTACTTTTTTAAGCTTCCCGCCAAAAATATAACTGTAAGCAACGAGAGAGTATGTAGGTAAGTTCCTGATCAGCTTAACCGTCTGCTTGAAGCTGAAAACATAGAGCGCGCATATTCCTTTCAACACTTTTATATATAGAGCCACAATAAGAGGCCCCAGAACCCATAGTGGAGTCAACTCTTTCAGCACTTCCGCTCCGTACAAGAAACTTACAGCAAGATACCAAGGGATGCTGCAATCAAGAAAACAGTTAGACACTATACATCTTTCCAGCAATCATGTAGAAAGAACAGAATATAGATCGAGAATGAAGCAGTGTTTATAACTCAGACACTTACAATATCAATAAAGGTATCTTCACCATTGCATCCAGACCAATAAAATAGGAGAATACTGCCTTTACGATACCGAACCTCTCTTCCTGCTGTATTGAGCTTCGTGTGTCGGGTGTCTCAGTTGAAGATGGTTCTTCGAGAGTTTCGTCTTCAGCTTGGTTTGCTGATGGCGTACGCAATAGCATCAACCAGCTTTTGAATAGATTTTGTATGGCCAGAGATCCAGTTGTAGAGTCTGCTTCTGAAGGGTAAGAAGCAGGAATACCCTGTGCCTTTGGAGATTCCACTATGGCCGATTCACTATCTCGTGGTACATAAGACAAGCTAACAGAACTCTTCAAGGATTTTGACCCACTTGGCCTTCCTCCGGACTCATCATTCTGCCCATTGCTTTTGAAGGCTGAAAATTTCAGTACTTTTCTCTTTGTCGAAAGGACAATAGGAGCTCGTACCCTAGAAAAAGTATACATATTTCATCAGATTCAGATAAATAAGTAGGATCTAAAGGGAAATTTTATCATATCTCACTCCAGGCCAATTAGAAACAGATAACTCTAAAGAAAAATATCTCCAATGTGAAATAGACATATGGTGCAGCAACCAATCAAGCTAACAGGCACAAGTCAGGCAATTTCCCCAACTAACCGCTGCTACTTTCTCATAGTACTCACAAATGGCTCAGTTATAATATTGCAGTAATCTCACTCACAGGCATTCTGTTGCAAGAAAATCAGTGAAGAAAGAAAAAGTGGCCTCGAAAGGGGAAAAATATAAAACTACATTGCCCATTGCTTCCAAGGAATACAAACTGGTAAGAGAAATATAGGCTACCTTTAAAGCAAGAAAACCACTGACATAAAAAATGAAAGTATCAAATCATATTATGCAATGCCCTTTGGTATGCAAACCTGGAAAACTAGCAGATGAAAATAACTTTCTTCGACATACACACACATATACCGAGAACAAACCACAACAGACCTTGAACAGGACTTGCACTTTAAGGAGATAAACCTATGTTTCGACCCCACGCCATTATTTGCAGCTAACAAATGTTTGAAATTGCTGCTATGGGTCCGTGACAAAAGTTTCGAGCAGAAGAGTTTGGGAGTAGCCTGAAGCAAGAAGAAAAAAACGCAATTAGTCAACCGCACAGCAGCAACAACAAAGCCTTAATCCCAAGTAATTGGGTTAGTCGACTGCACAGCAGCAGCAACAACAACAACAACCTCTAAATCCCAAGTAATTGGGGTCGGCTACATTAATCAATATAAGATTTTGAATACATATCTGTAACCCCCCAGGTAAAGAAAACACAAGCTAGCATCATAATTTCTCACAAAACTAATGTAAATTCGTCAATCAATCCCGATTTTCATAGGGAAAAAAAAAAGAACGGAACAAACTTCAACAAATTAAAACCCAAATAAATTATTTAAAGAAAGAAAGAAAGAAGGGAAACATTACCTGAGAAAAAAGGGTGTCAGTTTTGGAACCCAAATTGAGGAATTCACGAGGTGGTTGAGCAATAACAGCATACATTGCTGGGCTCCAGAAATTAAAAACCCTTATGTCAATAAATAGCTAAACAGCGAAAAGAACTTTGCTCCCATGGATTACGCAGAGGAGGTCATAGGCATAATCTTCAACCTTAGTCTCCGGGCATGGGCAGTTATTGTTTGAGATAAGAAAGAGAAGAGAGGAAGTTGGTTTTCCAGAAATTGCAGAGATTATGATGAAGAAGAAGATAATGATATGACAAGATCTGGGCGTTTTTCCTTTTTATCTCCTCCTAAGTCTAACTTTGGCTGATGAGATTAGTTGGGAAAAAAAATGCTTCATCTATTTTACTTTCGCCTGATAGTTTTACTTTGAAATTTTCGGCATAAAAAATTGTTCAATAAAAAATTATTGGACATATTAAATTAGGTACTTAACACGGATTCAATGCGATAAAGTTTGTATATAATTAAACATGGTCCAATAAAGTCTCGGCCCAATAAGTATAGCACATAAACAATTTTATCATACCGTTCATGAACCGTATTATTATGCCAGACATCTTTGCCGCATATAACCGTATTAAAAATCATTCGTGAATTGCTGCAAGAAGCTCGATCAAATCTCAAATCAAGTTCGGCATTGACCATCCATCCGAACTTTGCTACTAAACAAGTCGAGTTCGGACTTTGCGATACTCAACTCGAAGATTGTTACACACTGAGCTTAAATAAACCTGAGCTTCTATATATGTATATGCGTGTACGCTATATTAGAATATGCTAATAATACAAATTTGTTTGTATATCACTTTGTCTGATTTTAATTTATATCCAATATTTGTAATAACTATAATTAGAACATTGACTATATATGTGTGTAATTAATAAGGTAAAGTTAGTGAAGTATAATATTCTAAAATAACCATAAGTAGATAGGGATTATGAATGTGAATTGTGGAATTACGAATAAAACCTAAACTAGTAGAGAGGATGTGAATTAAACCATGATTTAGATGGATTAAAATTAATTTCCAATTTGGATTAAGTAAAATTTTATATTGCTATATGTTTATTCTGCTAAAAAATTGAATATTTTTATTTTGTTCGAGATGTTAAAAAGATTAGTTCTTAAATTTTGTGCGCAATTTGAACCCGTTAAAAAGATTCAACTTAGAGTCTATTTTTTTTAAGTCGAGATTAAGTTATTCTAAAAATGTATTGAGCCGAATTCTAACTTGAAGTTTTTTATTTGATCATACTCGAGCCTTTAATTTTTTAAAATGGGCTTGAGCTCGTTAACTGAAGTTTGACTCGGCCTATTTTTAAAAAATAATTTTACATGTGATTCAGAACTGACCTTATCATTACATACGTTGCTAATTTTGGACGGTGGTGTAGACTATATCAGAAAAATCCAATTTTATATAAGTGTGTGTTATGCGTTGTGTTCTGAACTGAAAGTGGCTGTAGTATTTCAGCTAATACCCTGAAACTCTGCAATGGAGGAATTGAAAGGCGCCTTAATCCAGAAAGGTTTAACAGTTTCTACTCTTCCAGACAAAGGTCGCTCTCTCTTCACTGATCGAGACTTCTCTCCAGGTAGATTCGCTCTACAAAACCAATTGATTATTATGAAGCTAATTGATTTTCAAGTTTCTTTGTAATTTATGTGTTTTTTCTTTCCGTTTGGCGGTAGGGGATGTGATTTTGAGGCAAGAACCATACGTATCTGTACCAAACAAGAACTCAAGTGATTCAAGTTTGAAATGTGAATGTTGTTTCAGTTCTATTAACCTTAAGAAATGTTCTGCTTGTCAATTTGTTTGGTATTGCAGCACTTCTTGCCAGGTACACTCTGCTTACGTTTGGGGGAGATCCAATTTCAATAATGTTTTTGGAACAAAATTATTAATGGATTAGAATTTGATAATTTAAGTCCAAAGGTAATTGCTAATGATTTTTTCTTTGGGTATGAATTCCCCCTTTTTAATAGGACTTGGAAAGTATCAATATAAATTTCAGAAGGAAGTTTTAATAGAAGTAGTTTTAGCCTTCCAGCTCTTCTCCAAATATATGTAATTTTCTAACTTTTAAGAACGTTTGTTTTCTTCTATAATTGCCATTTCCCATATATTATGGAATAGGGAGAAAGAGATGGTTGAGAGTATAATCCTCCCCCCATTCCTTAATATAAGTCGTTTAGTACATATAGAGAAAATTAAGGAAGCAAAAAGCAAGGTACTTTATTAGTTAAAATATCAATATTACTCTCTTAAATATAATTAGTGGTATACAAGTCATATTTAAGAGAGTTTGTGTTGTATACTTGCGTATCTTAAATAGAAGGAACTTCAATAGAGAGAAAACTCTAAGAAAGTCGCTATCTTTAATATATGTAAAGGGTATATACTTGCGTAGCACGTTGCAGTTTTTGTTTGTATATATTAGCTGTTTCTTTGATAATTCTACAGAACATCATGATAAACAAAGAATAGAAGGCAACTGCAGTCGACGAGCCTCTTAGTTGTAAAAAGGGAATGATGAAGTTAGAAAAGTTCCATCAGTTTTGTGATTTCAGAGATGAAAAGAAAAAAAAAGATAATTATTTTGAAACATGAACAGCACACTTTCACTCTCACTTCTCCTCCTTTAACAGCTCAAATGCTTGTTTGATTTCTTCCTCTTAAGTGTTGATATTTATTTCTCCTATGTTGATTCTGCTGTCATAGTTCAGAAGTCAGATTGGAAGCTGCATCGTCTTGAATGCCAAGTGCTGTCAAAAGTTGACAAAGTCAGGATAAAATCTCTTACACCTTCAATCCGATTGATGGTGAAACTTTACTTACGGAGAAAACTACAAACTGAGAAGGTGAAATGACCCTCTATTTCTATTCATTTAATTGCATCTGATTTAGCAGATAATTGTATTTTTTCCACTACTTCTAGGCCTTGTTTTCTATTGCTTATAACTTATAAGCATCTTCTTATATTTTTTCTGCCTTAAAATAAGCTATTACCGATATTGTTAATTGTTTTAGTTGTTCATGGCACTTGTTGCAATTTTATATTCATGTTTTTCAGTATCAGATAAGTTGTGAAATAGTTTTCTAAAAAATGGCTGCCTAAGATGATTTCGTTGTAGTTTCATAAAATTGACCTGCCAACTGTTGCTTTTGCTTTTAGGTAATCCCAGTTACTGCGACAGACAACTACGATCTGGTGAATGCATTGGTTTCTCGTATCCTTTTCTATTCAGAGTTTCAAATAAACTTTCATCCCATTATTCCTCTGAAATATGTAGTACATTAGTTTTCCTTTTCGTTTTTGCTCATTTATTCCTTAACAACTTTATAAGACATGTCTGATGTTGATGAGAAGCAGTTGGTGTTGTATGCTCAGATGGCAAACCTTGTAAAATTGATACTTCAGTGGTCTGAGGCTGAAATCAATGTAAAAGATATTGCAGTAAATTTTTCTAAGGTACTTTAATGCATAATATACCTAGTTTCATGGGTAATTTTCAAGCAAGATTATCATAATCTAGAGCTTTGCCAGATAAATCAATAAAATCTTGGATTTCATAAGTGGAATAACAGTAGACTGTGCAAGTCATATGAAGTGCATATCATTTGTAATAGCGGCCTTATCACTACTATTCTAATGGATAAAATTTATATTTAATTCCCTTCATCTTCTGTCTTTAATTCTTTTGAACATGATCATCGGATGGAAGTTTGCCTTCATAACCTTTTCAAAATACGCAGCTTGCTTGCAATGCACATACCATCTGTGACGCTGAACTGAGACCACTGGGGACAGGATTATATCCTGTTATCTCAATTATTAATCACAGGTAACTGCTATAAAATATGCAGGTTGTGTTTTTATAAAATTCTTGCTTCTTAACTGACCTTGGTGTTGTTCTAGCTGTTCGCCCAATGCTGTTCTCGTATTTGAAGGGAGGTCAGCAGTGGTTCGTTCCATGCAGCCTATCCCAAAGGGTACCGAGGTAATATGTACACTTCTAACTATAACTATATAGATTGGCAATAGCCATCAACTTTTAAATGCAGACTTAGACTGAGTCATCTTTTGTAGAGAGGGTGGAGATGTAGAGTGTAGTGATATCTAAAGTTCTAATGCTTTTAGAATGTGTCCCTGCATCTAGTGTACATGCATTAGTCAAGCCTAAATTGTATCAATAAGGTTCTGTTTTGCTTTCAGTGCATAGAGATTTTGAGTTTAATATAAATACAATTAATATGAACTAATTGGTTTCTCTAATATTCTTCAGATTAATAGTCCTTTAAGAGGAAACAGTGCAGTCTATTCATTGAAAAGCACACATGAGACAATGCATATTCCTAGCTACGGAAACTATATTGAAAATGCGAGAATAATAAATTACAGAATCATAAAAGCCTCTCTGTTTTACGTCATATAGGATCTTGTGCCGAAAAAGCACGAAAATAAAATTGGAAGTAGAAGAAGCTATCTGCATCTGAATTTGAATTTTTAATGGCAATAGAGAGAACTAAATCTGGCAGATGATAAAGATGTGGAATTTTGTTTCTGGAAATTATATTGATTCAGCCTTCTGCATGATCCCATTTTAGAATTAGTGAACTCCCAGATAACAATCATTGGTAAAAGCACATGCAATTTTATGGGAAAATAAATTGCTTGCTCGATTGAATAAGGGTGAGCATTTTTTCGATGCAAAAATACTTAAGAATCCCTAAGCTGAATAATCACTTTAAAAACATCTTGATGACGGTTCAATATCTTGCTGTTTGGTGTAGCTTTCACTGGAGGCCATTCTCTTATGTTGAGGAGATATCTGAATACCAAGATTTAATTAATTATATTTACTTAGATTGACCAGTGAGGGCACATGCAAAAAGTTTAGGTAAAATAGAGTAACTAGAAATAAGACAGACAGGGTTTCAGAAAAAAAAGGTTCATCCAATATGTTCTATATATCATCATGCAAAAAGTTTAGGTAAAGTAGAGTAACTAGAAATATCAAATAAGACACACAGGTTTTAAAATAAAAAGAAGGGTTCGTCTAATATGTTCTCTATATCATTTATTCACTTGTGTTATTTAGCTATATATGATTGGAATCTCTTAAAGTTAGTTAATTTGCTGCCTCTGAAGGTATTGATCAGCTACATAGAAACGGCTGGAAGCACTATGACTCGCCAAAAGGCTCTCAAGGATCAATACTATTTTTCTTGCACTTGTCCCCGTTGTACTAAAATGGTATTTTTGCATTGTTTTTTCTTATTCCGATGGATAGTTCATTATAAATGTTTCAGCTCTAAGAACATAGCCTGTTGCACACCACAGGGCGAATACAATGATATCCAAGAAAGTGCAATTGTGGAAGGTTACAGATGCAGGGATAAGACATGTAGTGGTTTCCTCCTTCGTGACTCTGGTACATGCTCTGTGAGCCTGTATATCTCTACAACTTATGAAGCCACTAAGTTTGTTCTGGTTTCATCTGATATTTTCTCATGTAAAGTCCAGATAATAGAGAATTCATATGCCAACACTGTGGACTTCTTCGGGAAAAGGAAGAAATAGCAAATGTTACAAATGAAATCAAATCATTGTCTAAAGAAGCTTCCTTGTTCCAATCCCCTGGACGTATCCTTACATGTTTTTGTACTGATATTATGGTCAATGTAGAGATGACAGCGGTTTAATAAACTTGATTACTTTGTCAAATTACTATCTTGGTCTCCTCTTGTTTGAGCATTCAAATGGAAAGATGCTTTCTGAGGAATTCTAGGCTGTTTGGCCAAGAAAGCAGAAAATAATTCCGCCAAGATGTTGCAACTTGAAAGTGATTCAAATATATGTTATGTAAAAGCATGTTATCCCTTTACGAAAATCAGATCTTAGGGATTCTAGTTCAGTGTACAAGGCAATTGAGAAACTCCAAGTGAACCTCTGGCATCCATTCTCAATTAATCTGCTACGAACTAGGGAGACCCTTTTGAAGGTATTGTTTTAAGTTTCTGATGTGCATATATTTTTTATTTATGTTCTATCTCTCTTTATCGTTCTCCAGCCACCTCTAAGTTCTTTAAGGTGTTTTATACATTCCACCTTTAAGTTGTTTTATTTCTTATTGATTTTATCAATTTGAGAAACTTTTGAAGGAGGCAAGAAGGTTGCTTCTTAAATTGGTTGAGAAAAGGAAAAGAAGATTAGTGATGTTAGACTTATTCTACCATACAAAAGAAACTTCCGGTTGCATAAGAGAAAGAGTCTTACCTTTTATTTACAAGTGTAGGTCTCATTTGTCATTTTCTAACAATGTGAAACTTTCTGATAATAACATGTGTTTGTTTTGCCTATATATGCTTATCCTGTTCAAGAATGGAGCTGTCTCGTGAAAATTGCACCGTCTCTACTCCTTTTTCTCTAAGAACAATCTCATAGCACACACCACTTATTCTAATATATACGATTATTGAATTATTCTTTTGTAGATTCTCATGGACCTTCAAGATTGGGAAGAAGCACTGGAGTACTCTAGACTCATTTTGCCAATCTACAAGAGTAAGTTTTTGTTATACATTTGTTTTCAATTGGAAATTGTTGAGTTTCTTGGTAATGAGGAGTTTCTTACTTTAATTTTTAAGCAAAGGAAACTTTGTACTTGGATGGAGCTGAAATGAAATTGATTTGTTTTGTGTTTGACTCAAGATGTGGTTACTTTGTAGCATCTTCATAATAAGGGTTAAAAGGCTTTCTTTTTTGCTTCATTTAATGCCTCATTGTGTCCCTTGTATGACTTATCACGTGTTGTGTGAAGATATCCAACTCCTACATGAAGCTTCTCTTCCCATAATAATCTCTCTAGCATTGCTATTAGTATATAAGCGCTAGGAGTTCGCATTTAGCGTCTATGATAGCAATAGTGGAGATGAATGGGAACCTAATCTATACTTGGATAAACGTGTAACAAGTACACTTATGCTTATAATTTCTTTAAGTAAAATATTTGGAACTGAGGAATAAGTAGAAATTAATATGACCCGTTCTTGGCCCTTGTATATCATGGTGATCCACTACATGTGCTAGTTGCTAATGACCCCGAGACAGCTTTAAACTACTATGTAGTAAGAATCTCTCTCAATCTGGATCAGTAGTGGAATTCACATTCGATGTCCGTATCCAAACGGTTTTAGATGGCAGGACCTCGCTCTCAATTGGGGTGCAAAAGATAAAAGATTTTAATGATAGGAAATTTTCTTGTCTTCCTTAAGATTGACTCAACAAATTAGAAGAAACTGATATCATATGTTTTTATGCAATGTTTATCATCATATTATGTGAACTAATTTATGTTGTTGTGAAAGTAGTGATTTCCAGCATCTTGTCTTCGCCAAGTTGTTTGAGAGGGTGTATAGAAACACAGAGAAAATTTCGCAACACGTATAAGTGTAATTACAGATAGCTCTTATTATTGGCTAACCAGCTCTTGAGATTGCACGCTAGACTAAAATTTAGTGCTCCCTTCATTTCAAAATATAAGGCATTTTGGCCCATTTTTCTTATGCTTTTAGCAGATTATCAAAGTTGAATTTTACATACCATCATTTCTATATTGTCTTCATCTACATTCTCATGTTGTTGGTCAGTCATATTCAATGTTTTCCATTTATTTACTCGGTATTAATTTCAGCATCTGGTGATTATCTTTAAAACCAACACTTTCTTTGTCCACAGGACTCTATCCAGGATTTCATCCTTTACTTGGATTGCAATATTATACCTGTGGAAAACTCGAATGGTTAGAATTTAACCTTTTTATTTGTTCCTTGTCGATTTTTCCGCTTTTATCAGTTTCAGATTGTTTTCTTGCACCGTGCTTAACCAGAGTGTCCACCATTTCCCTGGTTTCACTGTAGTTGTGGTTGGACAACTTTGTATAAACATTTTTGCCACAGATCACAACACAACCATTCTTCAAAATTGGTTTCATCTTTATAATCCGAGGATGCTCGAGTGAATCATTTTTGCTTACAAATTCTATATCAGATCGTAGGATATATATGTCGTCTTTTATCCTATCGAATTTGCATGTAGGCTTCTTGGCGAAAGCAATGAAGCTGTCCGGTCATTGTCTAACGCGGTGGATATATTGCGAATCACTCATGGAACAAAGACACCCTTTATGAAAGATTTGGTGATGAAGTTGGAGGAAGCACAATCAGAGGTTTCTTATAAGCTTTCATTAAAAGATGATGACTGAGATTTCTTGTTGGATACAAACATTCTAATATTAAGTGATGTTTTTTGAAACTGTAATAATGGAAACTCTATAACGAGTTATTCCCGCCACAAGTAGTTCATATATTGTGTGACTTAATAGAACAATATTTATTCATCACAAGCTTCATACTTTGCTTGATTTTCACTGATATAAGTTAATATTTATTTGAATATTCGTTATTTTCTCCCATTTAGTTCAAAAGTTTATTAACATCCAATTTTAAGATTTCTAAACTTTTTGCCACAGCTTAATCTCTTTATTTGGTAATTATAAAATGATATTTAATCATGTTTTCTTAAAGTTGTACAATAGTATTCCAAGAGCTTAAAAAAAAAAAAAAATCTCCGGTCACCTAAATCACTTATGCCGTACATTTATTTTTTCAAAATATATGATTAATTAAGTGTATAATCTTTAAATTATTAATTTATCAATTGATATATCTCTAAATTAATAAATTTTCTAGTATCGGCATTATATATATGATAAGAAAATAGATGTTTGATTATTATATGACTTTTGAAAAATAGAATGGAGCAGGACGGAAC
>JAOWBF010000001.1:11612849-11625629 GCA_028566175.1 Vinca major
CTATTGCGCGCTATTTACCGCTATTTTAGCCGCAATAGCGGCCGCTATTTTTGCTACAGTGATCCGCAACGCTATTTAATTAAAGAACATATACAAGTGATGCTCACAGGTGGAAAACATAAACAAGAAAATGAACTTTCCATACAAAGCATGCCATCATGTCCGGAAAGAAGAGGAAATTCACCTGAAAATCTGACAGTTGTTCCTTGGTCAACTCATTTGTTAGAGTAGAAACAATCACAGAATTGTTAAGTTCCTGCAGTTTTTGGATAGAAGCCAGTGCTCTGTTCTTCCCTATGTCATCCTCAGAGAAAATAAAATTGCTCGAGAGATCCCACAACTCCACATTTCCCACATCATGCAAAGTTACAGACTTCACACCAGCAAGGATAAGGTTCTTTGCTGCAAAAATAAGAACATATGAAATTTTCCAAAATTGAAAAAGATGAAGCATAAAAAAGAAACAAACTAGGCAGAAGTTTTACAAGTATTAAAAGGGGGAAAGGAGAGGGTGCATCTGTTCATCAATCACAATTAACTCCATCAAAGAACAAAGGGTATAGACATATGAGTTATAACAGGTCGCTTGGACAGAGGCTAGACATCTTTGGGGAACCACATGCTGCTGCTTGGCAGCGCTTTCACAAACATAAATCAGCAGATTAAGGAAGAACAGTTTGATGAAATTGAGATCAGTGTTATCAATGGCGGATGGCGGGAAGCCAAAAATCCGCCGTAGAAAAATAGCAGATGGTGTAGCGCATTATGGCGGTCGTTATGTCAGCTTTAAAAATATAATACTTATATATGTAAATACACCAAAAAATACCTGCAAAATATATTAACATACCAATATATAATAAACTAAATCAAGAATAATAAACTACATTAACAAAAAAAAAAAATCAGTAACACTATCATAAACAAAACACCCAACATACTCAACCTACTAAATTTCATAACCGATTTCATAATTTTTCCTTTTGGATTGTAAGTTTTTCTTTGACGCCATTTTTTAATTTTCATTCATTATAATGCATCAAACAAGAAATACACCTAAATAACAAAACGAAAATTACATTCAGAATTCCTAACGAATTCAAATATTCCATGAAAAATGAAAACGAAATAATAAAAAAAGAAACAACAGAGAAAGATAAATAAGAAAAAACTAAGGCTGGAGGATGGGTAGTCGGAGGATGGGTGACCGGAGTGAAGAGGAGGTTGAAGAAAAGAATTTGCGACTCTGACACAGACAACGATGTTTAGGGTTTGAGTGTAGATTTTATTTATTTTTAAATTTTAAGAAAATTGGGCTGGACAAATAGCTCAAGCTCATCTCTAGTTTTGGCCAAAAATCCATAATAAGCCGCAATTTACGCCATATCCGCCACGGCAAAAGCGGCTACCATAACCGCCACACCAAATTTGCCACACCACAAGTTTAATATGGCAGAGGCCGCCGTATCCACCGCCGCCATCCGCCATGTCTGCTATTTAACAACACTGATTGAGATTATCCATGGAGGATACATGCACCACCCCTAGGTTCATGAATTGTATCTACACTCACTTGTTTCCTAAATGAGAGTTACTCGTGGCATATTTACAATCTCGTTTTCTTTCTCAAATACATAAAAGCAAGAATCCCTTCAACAGAAATATGATGACAACTCAATCCCTAACAAATTTGATATATAAATAAATAATTAATCAAACAAATACAGAAATCGAGTATCTGACCAGCAGCAGAACCAAATCAACAAAACATTGATAAAGCTACTAAACACCTTAGATTGAGACCCGGACTAAACAAAATTAAAACCTAATTCAGACTAAATATGTCAAATTCAAAGCTGAATTAAACCAAATCAAAAACTATTCAGATCAATAAACATGTAATTTGTCCAACGTTCCAACTGATAAAATGAGCTATTAAGCACGTTAGATTCAAAGCTGGATTTAACCAAATCAAAACCTAGTTCCGATTAATATACCGAGTAAATTCATCCAACAGATACAATGAAGCTACTAAATATGTTAGATTCAAAGCCCAACTAAACGAAATCAAAGCCTAATTCATACTAATAAACACATAAATTCATTCAACAGATAAAATGAAGTTACGAATCCCTACCGATTTCAGCACCAAGTCCTTGCATGCCGGAAACGAGAACATTCGAAGCAAACAATCGGCGCATAGTCTCACGGCCGTAAACAGCAAGCTGCCGACTATGCAGATCCTCATCGATATCAGGCGAGTTTCCTCTCTGATCACCGCCGATCATCAGAGCTTTACCATTTCCGACCTCAGCCGTACCATTAGCGCTGCTACCTCCTCCCATACTAACCTTAGATGATGAAACACCTGCTGTAACGGTTGAAATAAAGCAATCAGTAGTAGTAGTAGTCGTAGCCGCCGACTTGTGTTTTTTGAAACTCAAAGCAACACCGCCGCCGCTGGATTCTTCCGCCGCGACAACCACCTCACCTCTTCCTCTTCCGCCGCCGACTGTTGATCTCTTTCCAGGAAGCATAAAGTGCATAGAGCTGTTCGAATCAACCATTTCAATTTTCAATAAAATTCAACTCTCAAATTTCTTCAAACAATTGGAAAAAAAAAACTAAATTATTAATTTTATTTAAAAAAATGAAATGCAGATATACAAAGTTTTGAGAGAGGAAATAATAAGGAGAAAAGGAAGGAACGTACCAAAGGAGGAAATGTGGAGAGAGGAGAGATCAGTTGATTAGGGTTTGAGTTTTGGACATGTGTAGGTTGAGATTTTGGAGGATTTTTTTTCTCAGTGGGCCAAAAGGACGAGGGCAAATTGGCATGGTGAACTTTGTGTTCATAGTTAAGCTTGGGGTAGATTGGTTATTATTATTTCTAAACAATTTATAACTTGCACGTAAGGTTTTAAAATAATAATTTTAAACATTAAAATTCTTAAACAATTTACTATTTGTGTATAAAATTATTCTGTTCAAAATGTTTGTGTGAATTCAAAATTTTTATAGGGTCAACGAAAATACTTTTATGACATAATTAGAATATCACAATTAAAATATCACAACTCTACCAATTAAAACAGATAAATTTTGTAAAAAGGAAAAGGAAATCACATCCTTTCAAAATCCATATAATTTTTATATATAAAAAAACAAACAACAATCCAATTAAATACAACCTCCTTTCAAAAAAGGAATAATAAATACAATCTAGATTTTAGAGGGAAAAAAATGCTATAATTTGAAACTAAAATGTTAAGGTTACTAGTTACAAGAAGACTACACGAACCTTGTGTGGTATAAAATTAGCTACTTTATTACAAAATTGTCTCTTTTCTCATCATGCAGTAATGTGGTCAGTTCTTTACTACATTATCCACTGGATTTAATTCATATCAAAACTATCTTTTTCAGGAGGATAGGTGGATAAACTTATGCGCGGACTATAGTAGATTTTTGGCTCACACTTGGAGTGTGCTGAGTTAGTATTGGTTAATAAGAAATTCCTAAGTTAATGTAGAACACGTGATAAAATTTCATAATACACATTTCATGATTTGATCTTAGATTCATGGTTTGACACAAAGGGCTAATCATATCATTAATATTTTTTTACACAATATTTTTGGCATGAACGGATTTGGAAAATCTATTGCCAAATTCGTTTATGCAAAAAATATTTATGTACAAAAAACAATATCATAATTGACCTATCATGTCAAAACATGATTTTTTTTTTTTGCTAAGTCTATTAAATCATGATTAGTCTAAGCTCAAACTCCACATTTCACAATTTAACTTTTCAACTTGATTTTGGAGTTATGGGAGGCCCTGGTTAATCGTCTGTATTCCTTTTATTTTTCTTTATGAAAAAAAAAAAAAAAACCTTAGTTGGGTAGTTGGTTAATCGTCTAAAAATCAGTCCAATTAATTTAACGATATTCCGATTTGAAAATACTTTGTGCTATCAAAACAGACAAATATATGCGGGTCAATCCAACTCGTAATTAAATATATAGGTATAAACTTATATTTATTTATTCGTTTAATTGTGAGTATCAACGGGCTAGCCCGCGCAAGCAGTGCCAATAGTTTACTATAAGAGCCGGGGCAAGAATTAGACTAACACTGATTAGGGAGAATGCCCAAAACATTGCACCGAAATATTTTGGCACAACATTTGTGTAACGGAAGTCCCGGTTTGGGCAAAAACGGAAGTGGGACTTCCGTTTTAGACACGTGGCTTGAGGCGCATGGGGTGACGTGGCGGGTTTTGAAAACGGAAGTGGGACTTCCGTTCTCGGGTTCCGTTTTCAATAGGCAGTGTGTTTTTTTTTAAAAAAAAATTGCCTTCCAAAGGGAAAGGCATAGTAACACATTTTTTGGCGACCTTGGTGCTCGTAATTTTTGCCGAAATCTATTTTTTGCCATGGAATTTTTACCCAAAATCGACTACGAAATACGCACTTTATAAATAAAATAAAGACAGCGGAAATAACAAACAAATCGTATTACATAAATAGGTATGAAAATGTTTACAAAGATAAAAAACAAATCCTATCTAAGGGGGTCCCGAAGGGGTGTATCTATGCGTCTGTCTCGGGTTAACCCGGAGATAGTACATGCGGTCGTCCCTTGTCCGCACTGCACTACCCTCCGGGGCCTGGATGATTTCCGCCCCTTCGATGTCGACCACGAGCGCCTCCTCTGTGGAATGAGCCTGCATCTGTGGCGTATGCTCCTGAGTCGGGTGGGGCACCAAAGTACACTTCCCGCTGTCCATTGGTGAGCTAGAGGCTCAGTGAATTCTTCGTGTGTGCTTGTGATTCTTAATTTTTTTTAAAAAAACAGAATTTAATAGAGCTGGAGTAGTTTTACGATAACCTAATTTGGATTAATAATTTTTTTAACAAAATCATTTGGAGGGAAACTCCCAAGATATTTCATTTAGGATTACAGAAGCTGCCTAGGATTTTATTATTTACTTATTTATTTGGATAAATCAGATGGTTTATTAACTGCCTTAAGAAAGTAGCGTGGAGTGGGAGCAAAAGGATGTAAGGTGCCGATAATTCATAATTTGATTGATTTCTTTTTGGTACTCAGGCAAAGACGTTGTTCAAGGAACTCTGCTCCAAATTGGATGCTTTATCACATTTCCACTTTACTCCAAAACCGGTGTGATTCCCTGCTACCTAATGTATTAGTTTCAAAATAATTACGATTTCTGAATCACTTTATTCGTGTACTAATGCATCAAATTATATGGTTAGGTCATAGAAGACATGTCTATACAAGCCAATGTCCCTGCCTTGGCAATGGAAGAGGTAACACAACAGAACTGGTCATCTTCTCAAAGCTTACTTAGTTTTGATGTATTCATAGTACCTGGTTGAAAAACAGCCTTCCGAATTTAACCTATGTTGGCTGTCCCTGTATGGTAGGTTGCACCATTGGTGGTCTCTGATGCAGCTATGCTTGCTCCAGAGGAAGTTTTTGCTGGGAAAGGTGATATAAAGGAAGAAACTGAGCTAACACAGGAGGAGAGGAAGAGGAGACGAGCAAAAAAGAAAAGAAAATTTAAAGGTAAGATCCAATATTCTAATAGAACTATATCTTATAAGTAGTTAAAAGGACATCAATAAAGGTAACAATTGAAAATTTTCAATATACCCTTGAGAAATGTAATTTTGGTGAGAAGAATAAACAGTAAGACTCGTTCGTATATGTTTAATCTACAATCCGCCTATGCCTTAAGCAGAGCCTTTTAAATGTAAACCATCTTAATCTGAGGAACTCTTCTTGGTTAATAAACATCTGTTTTAGGTCATCATAGGTTTAATTATCACCTCCATTTGTATTGAAAAGGAAAAACATCTAATGTTTTGTTCATAAGAAATTAGGGCTCTCTCTGTCCTCTCTTTCCCGAATTTCTTTCTATCAGATTTTATGAATTTGAATACATGTGTTGTTTTACTAAACACTGAGCAACTGCTTGAATACTGCAAGTCATTAAGTGTGATATGGCTGATCTTTTCCCCCTTCGCTTGTCTTACTTGGCTTCACTGTATCACAGCTGAGACGAAAAAAGGGATGGCAATTAAGGCACAACAGAGTGCACAACAGAGCAAACAGCCAACAGATGTTGATGGTGATTATTCAACTTAATTTCATAATTGATGCAAGACTCGAGAGAGAACGAAGAATTGGGAATGCACGGGCGAGAGCTATGCTTTAGAGAATCATCAGGCTATTGACAGTGGTGGTGGTTGGGCGGGGGGTGGGGTGGGGAAGAACTATGAATTGAAACTTGAAAAACACCAATAATTCGTTGATGAGACCGGCTTCTGTTGGTTTCATTTGTAAACGTATATTTTTTTATTCATTTTCAATAGAAAATTGAATGTTCAATTTAGAGTAAAAGAAAAACCCGCATCCACTATATAAACTATGCCCTAGTCTAGCTCATCGTGTTTCACTTGGTTTAACCTCTCCACTCATTTGAATTATAACCTGTGCAAAAAAAGACCACGGTGGGTGAAGTGAAGATGCTGGGGTTATTTCTTTAGCACTATAAACCTCAGATGCGGAATTGTTCGATTTGACAAATATAAATAATTATTTAGAAATGATATTCACTTTTAATTTAGCTTCTTACATTTTTTTTTTATAAATGAAATGACTTCAATACCTTTAGTTAGACTTGTCTTGAAGTGTTAGTTTGATTTGAATTTATTGAGTTTATGGTATTAAGGTATTTTCACTAATAAAATAAGGTGGAGAGAAGTGCAAATATTACCACATTGATTATTTTGTAATATACATGTATTGTAAAAATAGGTTTTTTTTTTTAAATATATATCTTTTTTCACAATTGATTAAAAGTCAATTACGTAAATTTATCAGTTTGATGCTGAGAAAAACACTTATCACCACCATAACTAACTCTAACGAAATTTAGATAAACAAAAATTAGTTCTAGACCATAAAACCCCCCACCAAAAAAGGGAGAATAAAACCCTCAACCCCATTGTAAACTATAACTTGGTCTAGCCTTTTTTTCCCCTAAATAAACTTTATATACCATTCAAACAAAGAGTTCTGCCC
The DNA here is from genome assembly GCA_028566175.1 of Vinca major. Taxonomy (NCBI): domain Eukaryota; kingdom Viridiplantae; phylum Streptophyta; class Magnoliopsida; order Gentianales; family Apocynaceae; genus Vinca; species Vinca major. Next base: position 11,619,969 of record JAOWBF010000001.1, read on the forward strand.
CTATCACACAAGATTGAGGGGTATGTTGGTAGGCGCAATATAACCAACTACATCATTAGATTTTGCCCAAGAAGCAAGATTATGAGCTAAAGTATTACATGATCTATTAACAACATTGAATTTCCTAGCTCATTATCATGTTTCATTATTTGTTGGAAAAAAAAAACAGAGGCAGAAGCCAAACCAAGCAAAGTGCCTATGATCATTAGCACTTTTGCAAGTCAAAAGAAATGAACAAAACATATGTTTGCCATTAGGATTGTCTTTTACCCCAAAATAAAAACCATCCAAACATGTAATTCCAATCTTTCAGTTCAATTTTTCCACATCATCTGCTCCAAATCCCTAATGTTCCAAAAAATAGTTGAAAAAAGGATCTTTTTTAGGTCATAGACTCATAGGTACATCACCTTTAATAATTTAGTTCCTTTCAATAGTGACTAAAGTAAGAAATAAATGTACTAACATGATAATTTGTCTTTAGAATGAGGCAGCAGTTGTACTACTAGTGCCAAATTTTGTTTTATATCCCTTCCTTTCATCAGTCACCAGCACTTGATTGTGAAAAACAAAAACAATGAAACAAATAGAAGATTCAAACAAACAGGAGGTGTTTTAGGACAATAAATATCATTTCATTATTGTAATATTGTCCCCTGCCCAGACTATGAAACAAATAGAAGACAGAACTTAGAAGACAATAAACACTCTGCTCATAACTCAGCAATGGAAACAAACCTCTAACACACAATATACTTAGTATAGACCTTAACATTAGACCTCTCGAGTAAACGACATGTGCGACTATGTAACTATAATATGACCCTTTTAAGGAAAAAACTGGGGACTCAAACTGACAAGAAGTTACAAAATTAATGATGTACTAGGTTCAAGTGGAACCGTTTGTGTCCTGACTGAGGGGAGAGGGGCGAGGACTCGGGGTTTGCTTGATTTCGAGTCCTTGTCCAGGCGTTCTTGGACTGCTTCCTACTTGTAACTCGTTCACTCGGGAGCTGTAAGCCCTCTGTGACAGCCTTGGACTGCTTACTGTCCTTATATCATCTATTGAAGTTAGGGTTGAACTAGTTATCTTGGGACTAGATGAATGGCGAATCTCACCGCGGCTTCTCGTTATAATTTCGTCAAGCATTTCACTAGTGTCAATCATAGCTCTTGCTTGAGTTTCTTGATCCTGCAAGTTTATATAACAAGAAAAAAAAAAAACAGATTAAGCTGCAGCTATATGTAGATTTATTCACGAGGAGATAGATCGAAACTTATTTAGTAGCTTACTTCAAAAGATAAACTGTATGCTATCGCGGGGGCTTCCTCGAACTCTGCAGCGTCTAAGTCTTGCAGATGAGCTCCTTTGAAAAATTTGGCAAGAACATACTGCCTGACTGGCACGAGAAGCATAATCAACAAAGGAAAGAGCACACCGGCTATTGGAATCCATGTAATACCGAAACACAGAAGCAGGTAAACCGTCTGAAACAAAGTGAATGTCGCAATTGTTCTGAATGGTACGGTCTCAAGAAATGTTGCATGATATTGCTCAAGAATCCTGCACAAGTGAAACGTTACGAGCCAACTTTTCATAGAGATTTCAATAAAGTTAAATAGACATAGCACCGAAAGAAAATACTGATCCCTTAGCAAAAAGTTCACGTTCCGTCCATATTGTTAAAAAGCTTTCTATAGCAAAAGAATCATTGCCCATGGAAATCCATTACCATAGTATATAGAAACTTACTTGTATCTTCGACTTGGAGCGGTGAAGAGATATAATATCCTCTCCCAGAATTGGTTTCCGGGCAAGCTTTCAATTGCCATGAATGCAAAGTATCCCCAAAGAACTGAAGTAGGGATCATTTTTAAGACGGGCATAGCAGCTATACAACCACCAACCATTGACGACTGAAGAAGATTGCTGAGACGTTGTTCCTTGACTTCCACAGGCAATAGTTCGTCAACATCCTTATCCACGTCGAAAACAGTTTCATCAACTGGGGCATCAATATAGCCAGTACTTGAGGCTCGTTGAACTGTTGACTCCTTCAGCTCTTTAAGGCCCTGTTTCTCGAAAACAATAGGAGAGCGAAACAGGTTACTAGGCATAAGTTTTTAGTATTTAACCAAAACGTTTAGTTATTTACCAGAGCAGGTGGAGTTTGGAAGACAAGCGGTGTCTGCATTTCGTTGTAAGCTTGCTGCATTCTACTATATAACTGACCCAGATTTGCATTTTTGCTGATGCTTTCCCGAGCTGTCGATACAAGCTTGTTTCGTAGAAGCTGTTTCAAATTGAAAATAAGAAGCAGAAGCTAATATCACTACAAAACTGATAGCAAATTTATGCGAGATAATGAAAATCTTGAACATTAAGCTATCACAAAAGAATTTTTTGAAATAAACAGACAAGACATTCATTCAAAAGACCCTAGATTATCGGTTTTACCTGATGTTTCAGAGTGGCCAAGCTTTTTGTGTGCATTGGAGATTGTGGAATGACACCATTCGAAGGAGGAATGCCGATAAGACCACATATTAAGGTCTGTTCAGTCAACAAACATAGAATGAGAAGAAGTAAAACAAATCGATTTTTTAGATTGCAATTTAAGTACCATAGCTTTTCGAGGAATTTTCTCTTACCAAAAATCCTAGTAAAAGCAGGTCATAATGATATGAAGAGGGTTTCTTTAGATTGAACTCCTTTTGTTGGGCAAGTTGAGATGCAACACTGTGATCAAAGTAGTAGAGCACTGCGATCATTGTAGCCGGAATAAATGCTCCAATAATATACAATGGAGGAACATCCAACATTTCCTGTCAAGAAGGAAGACGGAGAAAGATAATATGTTTAGTCTTTTATGGCCAAAAAGGAAAACAAATAAAAATATTTTTACGACCGATTACATGGTTTATTCTCTCAGTTTACAAGGTCTAGTGCTGTACATATCTTTGAGCTGCAGAAATGAAATAAAGAACGAACCTTGATAACTGTCCAGTTTGAGTATGCACCAGGAGACCATGGGTTTGGACTGAAAAGACGCCTCGGTATGCCACGTGGAACGCTACTCGTGGGAATATAGGATACGGCAGTAAATACAAGCACCATAAGTGGAACACCGTAATCAGCTATAAACCCCCGAAGCCAACCTATAGACCAAGTTAAAGAGCCAGAGTAATCAGAAGCAATACAATGATTTTATTTTATAATAGCAGGAAGAAAACTAGAAAGACGAAGAGGAGTCGCTACAAATAAAAATCCCAAACCTGTTCCATAACGCCAAGACCTTGCTTTACGGCTTTTCAGTGCGGTCAAAAGAAGACCAAACGATAGAACCAATGCAAACATTCCATTCCCAAAGCGCCAGGAAGGTAAAAATGAAGTCTGGTTTGGATTTCCTCTCTGGCTTTGGGGTACTCCAAACTCCTCCACAACTCCCTGCAGTACATTTTCCAGTTAAACGATAAAATTTTACCAATTTTAAATTAAAACACAAAGACTGTAGGTAACGGTATATATTGTTCGAAAAAGCCTCAACAAGATCAAGCATCAACTTGCAGTTCTCCAAATTTGATGACCAAACAAGCTTCTAAAAGCAGGCTAAATGTATACTAACCCGAATGGCCTGCTGCATGAAGAGCATTGCAATTAGAAGACCGAACAATTCACCAGCGAGGCGTGTGAATCTGTTGATAATTGAGCATGCACCCAAAACAGCCAGCAAGAAAAGCAAAATTGCCGTCCATACACAAACCCTGAAGACAGAAGCACCCGTCAGCAAAAAGCGCCACAGAATACTTATACTTGAACTTGATAGGATATTCAGAAGTTACCATCCTGTCCAGGCTAAGAAGAGTTTCTGCCCCAAATCCTTTCGATCTTTAGCAAAATTATACATGAAAGTATACATCAACACGGTTGGCTCAGCTACACCGAGTATAAGCAGTGGCTGTCCACCAATGATAGAGTGGACAATACCACAAAATGCCGTTGATGCAAGAGTTTGCACAGCAGTTAAGGTTCCATCTGTGGAACATTCCAATTCCATCCCAGTAAAAATATGCCACATAAGAAGAATTTACTGTATTATCAAATTATAAGTAGGAGCATAAATAATTTACCAGTGCTCCTTTCTAGTTGCTCTCCGAAAGATATTACCGGAATCGCAGATGCAAAGAATATGTATGTAGTTGGAGCCAGGATCCTTCACAATATAAAGTATAAAGTATAAAGAATAATTTCTTGGGCATAAACTTAACATAACTTTAGCTATTTGAATAGGCCAAATACCTGATTCCAGCACGAATTCCGCCAATCCAATCTTGCTTGTAGCACAGAAGTCTCCCTTTGAGATCATTCTTGATCCCACGAAGGGGAACAAATGTTTCTTCCATAACTCAAGTACTTTTCGAAATTACCGGACTATTTTTTCCCCTTTTTTTCTTATTTTTTTTAACAAATAAGTAAACAAAAAGTGTGGGCAGGAAGACAAGAACTAATTGTCTACTGGATTCATATATGCTAATTCATATTTATTGATGATGAATAGTTGACCTTATTAAGGTCCATGATTAGAACTACGAAAACTACGAAAATTAGAGGATCTTTACATGTTAATGAATCTAGAAAGAATTTGATTCTAATATATATGAATTGAAAGAATGAAAGAATTGGTTAGCAATGTACTCAAAGTCTTTCCTAAAATTTGCTTAGCTACTTGAATTCCATTGATCAAGACTAACGATTAATAGAGACTCCCTCCATATGGTAAGATCTCTCAATTAACGATAAAGTCTCATAAAACTTAGATCCATTAATTTACATGTTAAACCAAAATTTTTTACCAGAATATTGTGGAAGGAGAAAAAAGAGCAAGATTTCAGAGAAGCTTAAAGTGCAATTACATGATCAAACTTAGGCTTAAAAGGTAGTTTTTAATCTTTAAGAGAAACTTGGATTCTAGACTCAAAGAACGAACACTTAGCGAGAACCCATTTGCAAGAACTGAAATTTGAGTGGTTTAGAACGGTTTCAAGAAAATGGGCATGGGGAAAAAAAAAATCAAAGACAAGAACCTTAAAATTACAGAAAATTAGCGACAACCCAGGACTCAAAACCAGGAAAAAAATTGAGTCTAGAACAATTCAGAGCAAATGGGCATTTCCCTAATCAGAGAAACAACCACAAAAGAAGAATCTTTTTCCACAGTTACATTATATATAAAAAAAACAGACCCTTTTCAGAAGCTAATTCAGAAACCTGGGCAATATATTTCTGGTGCAAGATTACATTAACAGAGAAGCCAAATAGGAAGACAGAGAAGCAGAGAAAGTTCTAATAGAGAAAGTGCAAAGGCAAGAGAGAGGGAGGGAGGGAGAGAGAAGTTGAGAGGATAGAGAGTATTGGTGTGAAGGAGATAGTGAGGGATGAGTGAGCATAAATAAACAATTCTTTATGCACTTCCATGGTTTGGTTTAATTTGAAACTCAAACCAATTTTGTATTGATTTAGAAATAAAATATAAAGTATTAAATTATTTTAAAAAAATTGTTTAAATTTGAGACCAATTTGAGATTGAGACCAAAATTTCAAAATCAAATTCAATTCAACCATACCCAAACTAACACCACCTTATTCAAATGATTACATAT
>JAOWBF010000001.1:11638991-11650621 GCA_028566175.1 Vinca major
AATTTCTTTGTTAAGGAGTTCGTACAGATCCTATGAAGCTGTTATCTTATGACCTATTTTTTTTTCTTCATATTTTCTTTTAATTTGTAATATTTTAAAAGATCCTACAGAAATGATGTTCTTTTTTCATCTTTTTACATCGGTCTGCAGGGAAAAAATTACTTCTTGTACCTGTAGCTAAAATACTTTTCAATCACATTTTGGATGTCCTAAAAGATATTCCTAGTTTTCAGTCTGAGTATGCGATTATTCTACGACATCTTTTGGCGGCCCAGGAATATCGATTTTGCATGAGGAAACGAGTATACTCAGGTAGGGATCCTTTTTGCTAGAATTTCATTGGTAATACATTTTGCTATAATTAATATGATATTTGAATTTCTATTCTCTTGCCTGCATGTCAATTTTGCTAGGTCTCGTGTTGTTGTACATGGAAAAGGTGCAAACACACTTGGATACCAAAAACAGTGGCATCTCTAATCCCAAAGAGGAGGTCTTTCGCTGCATTTTGACTCTTCATTCCCTTCTTGAAAACCCTCCTGGGGATTTTCCTGATGATCTTAGAGAAGACATTGTTAATGGCTTTATTAGAATTTCCACCAAGATAAGGTACATCTATTGACCTTTCTTCTCTTTTGTTTTTCTATGGCCGAGTGTTCTCTAAAGCTGGGTCCAGTCACTGGTGGCTAAAACTCTACTCTACTGATTGTCAGAGATGAGGGAAAAATCTCACGCAAGCTAATAGAATGTATCAACACATATCTGTCAAAGGATGGCCCAAATGTGGGCGGCGGAGCCCTTGAAATTCACGCTGCTGTTCAGCAATTTGTGTTCCATTGCTGGATAACAACCCATGATCGAAGTTTAAAGGTACATAAATCATCGAATAAATATTTTGCCTCTTGCTGTATATTTAAAATTTAAATGCCCCACTCTAATGTTGTTTTCTTTGGTAGGACGCACTTGTTCTGTATGCAAGGTTGCAATTGAATTTGACTAGGGGTGCCTACGATGGAGGTGCTTTATTAGAACAACTCCTGGAGGTACTGAGCAAAGAATTAGATCAAATGAGTACTCCAAGCTCCTCTTTGCCTTGGTCGGTTTTTCCTTTTTCCTTTTTCCTTTTGTAATTTGATGGAGGTCTTTATTTATGTATTTTCAGTGGTTAAGAAAACACTATCTCTTTTTGTGTTGTATTTAGGAATGATACAACCAGGGATGACAAATACGGAACCTTGACAAGCTCACAGCATGGGTTATTGGAACTTGCAGCTCTGGTCTTTTGCCGGGTATTTGCTTTACATGCTTTGGTGCTTCCGTGGCTGGAGTTTTCCTTTGAGCAGTCTTTCTTAATTATTTTATATATTTCTTCTTTTACTGTAACTTGTAGTTATCTTCTAAGGTTTTCATGGTGTTAATCTATTCTGATTATGAAATTCATCAACCATATGGTTGATTTTTGGTAATGTATTGTACCCCTTATTAGGTAACATACATCGACCTTCCTCCAAGTTTGTCATAATTCACAAGCTTTCTCTTTACTAGTTAGTTAAATTACATTGAGCTCCCAGGTAGGATTCTGTGGTTTTAACAAAAACAATTCACCGTTGCCTCTCCTCTCTCTCTGTTAAGCATGCAACACGGCTCTCTAGCAGTTTAAGCTTACTATAACATGGTGGGGTGGGGGGGGGGCATCCTTTCAAATCTCGCCACCACACGATAATTGAACAAAAATGTCTGAAGAGTGCACTTCTCAGGCTTATTTGCAAAGTGTGTTCAGAAATCAGACCAAACACGATAAGGTCTCTTTAAGTGTATAAATACACCACTTACTAATAGCTTAAGCTTTTACATAAGGCAGTAGCTCAACACCTTATGAAGCTTAGGGAAGGTTGGTATAGTTGAAGAAACAACTCAGCGGTCTCTCTTATCACGATACAGCATGAGAGAGGTTATTTTGATGTACCCCTTTATTTCTTATCCTGATTTTTTGGTTTTGTTAAACTCAGTACATATCCTTCTACTACTTTGTGTCTCCATCTACAATGATACTTGTTCGGAATCTGGCATATGCAGGATCACATTCCTATGCATTTTACCATTTATTTGAAAGATGTTGGTAGAAGCCGGTGCAATTTGGTTAATACAAAAGATAATGGGTATTGTTTCCTTTCTCAGGCATGCACTACCATATCAAAAGCTCCATCAGCTGAAAAACGAGCAAGACGAGAGCATGCAATGGATCAAATAAAAGATGGGCTCATGAAAGGAAAATGGTCATGGTGTGTATGATATATTTGCATTAGAGAGATGTTAAAAGTAAATTGAAGTAATGCAAAGTCCCTCAAACGATGCTTCTTTTGCTGTTGACTTTGTCTTTTGTCCTTTTCTTCTTCTTATACTATATCATCTCAGTTTAAAGAAAAGACATGTCTAACCTACTTCTTGAAGATATACTCAAACAGAACTGTTAATAGTTTAAGTTTCCTTTACCTTAAATTTGCTCAGAAAGTTCTTCACAGGTCTCTTGATTTCAATGATGTCAAGATGTTATGACTTTCATGGTTTCTAGTGCCTTCGTAATGTTTATACACAATGCCCATGTAACATTAGCATAATGTTTGTATAGCGTTTTGTGTTCTTGGAAGTAATATAATTTTATCTGTCTGATAGGCACGCTGCTTTCTGCTATCTTATCCGTAATCACCATACTCGCATAAAAAAGGCTCTTATGACCTATTGGTTTGAAAGCATATCCATCAGCTTTGAACAGTAAGTCTTCTTGGCATATCATAGTAGATCATTTTCCTATATTACCATAAGAATTGACTAGATGTTCCTTCCTCTGGAAGCATATTTTATGTGGTTATGCACATAGCAGAGGTCCCCTCATTTTTTTCTTCTTTTTTGGGTGTTGAGAAGTTGGGCCACAAGAGCTCCTCAAAGACCACTGGCTGGTTTCTTCTCTTGATCTATTTATGCTTTTAGAATCATCTTCAGAGAAGTAAAAGCCTCTGCTTATGTTTCATTGGACAGTTTTCCTGCTGCAGTATAAACGTACACCATATCTTCATCATTTTAAAGTGAAGATTTAGTGATGTATGTCCTTAATTCCTATTCCCATATCAGACAGGTCAATAGCTCAATGATTCTTGGAACATTTATCAGATGTTCCAGTTCTGTTGATTACATATCACTTTCACGCTTAGTTTGGTTTCTTGTAGATGCCTTGATATTTTCTTCTTCACTTTCCTAACATTTTCTTTGACCTATTTAAACATGTTAATATGGACAAAAGACAATTGCAATTGTTTGTAAGATATGTATTGGATACAATTATTTATTTATTTTTATTTTTTCAGTATTTTAAATAATGCAAACGTGGAGAATGCTTATGATGGTCTACTTTGGACATTGCGGTCAGTTGCTTTTCACTTGCAACCTTTTCGTTTACATTTTTTATACTCCAGAAAATATTCTATTCTCTTCCTCTTGATGTTCTTTTAAGATTGTAATTAACAACTCAAGAGGTGTTATTTTGATTAAAATTTTCTTCCGTACGACTTCTCAGCTTAATGTTTTTGTATGTAGGAGTCTGCAAGGACTTTCGACATTTTTACGATGCTCTGCTTCAAGTGTGGATGCCTTGCAAAATTCATCTTTCACCATCATTGAGGTAATGATGGAGTGGCTGGATCACGTACTGGGTTGTATCATACATTATGTTTGAATTGTTTGAGGTTCATGTTGTGTTTCATAGGTTTCTTTTGAGTCCCTAACTTCAAAGAGAGTTCTTTAATGCTTTATTTGTTAGCATTAAGCCACACATTTTCTTGAATTCGTTTTAGATTATAGTCATAGAGTTGCAGTACCTCATCTTCTCTTTTCTGACTGATAACATGTGTGCGTTTATACTAATTTTACGTAACTTTTCAATAATTTATACTAACATGTGTACATTTTTGCAGTTTGACAAAGGTTGGCATATGATATGGATATGCGTAATTCGCAGTTTGCCTGTATTCAGTATTGTCACAGCAGTTGTAAGTTTATTGCTGATATGACCTTTCACCTTAATGAATGCACATCTACTTTAAACTACTTTTGATATCCCATACAAGAACTGTGCTTCGTTGTGTAAATGTACTTTTTGACAGCTCTCACAGATACCGGCTAAACTGGTTTTGGGTCTTGAAATTATAAAATGGTAGCCATAAAGTATTAAACAGGGTGTGTAGCTAGTGGAACGCATAGGCTTAGTAGGGCCACAATCGAGAAAGAATTTAAGTAATACAATACAGACTTTCAACTTTAGTTGAGTTGAATGGTGCTTCTAAGACCTTCATTAATGACATTACCGAGCTGATTGTCTTTTCTTTTTCTTTCTTCGATTAAGGTTAGTCTGATTGTCACTCATGACTCATATTATCTAATTCCAATTGACAATAGAGTCACAATTTTCTTTAATTTGACGGTCCCCTGATGAGGTAAAACATATTTTATACTCTTTGAAATTAAGCATACACGTAACTAAGGTAACATTAGCAAGTTTTTCTCTTTCTGATGTTGGAGATTCATAGTAGCAACCTTTCATACTTTCAAGCTAATAATTGTTTCCATTTGCAGTCTCACATACTGTAGTTGGAACTTCTTATTTAAGAGTTTTGGAGATGCTTCTCTTAGAGAACTTGTAAAATTCAGTTATGCAGTAGTCATAATTTATAATATATTTTTATTTACATATGCAGGCGGATGCTGCTTTCCTACTCGCTAGTAGCATTATATTGAATGTAAGAAGAATTTGTATTTATCATTTTCTTCCATGTTTAGTCTTCACACACACACACACACACGTGTATGTATAGTTAAAAGAATATATATTCTCTTAACCTTACTGCATGCACCATGTCTTGCAGGACACATCAAGTATAATTACCATTTCTCAAGATGTATGGAATCTTCGATTATTCAAATGTTTGCCATCAATGTAAGTGTACAATAAGATACACATAACTATCGCTTCTTTTTTGTTGATTAGTCACTTGAAATGTATTTTATGTATATCTAATTTTTATGGTTTAATAAGTCAGAAATGACACAAGCTGTTACTGTACGTTGTGTGCATCTCGGGATATTAAAAGATTATACTCTTAATTGTAGAGGTTTCTTTGTCTACAAAGGTTCATTTGTTCAGCACTTATTCTAAAAGGTTCAAGAAAAAACTTTTTTACCTCGAACAAAAAGTAGACATTTCCTTTTGCCATTTGGAGCTTTAATTTGTTACAATGTTTTTTTGCCCTTTCCAATCTTGTTGTAATAGTCTTTAGCATGGATATAATTTTGCATACCAACTGAAGCAGGCTGCAGAAAATTGAAGTACTCAGATCCTTTGACTTGGCATATGGAAATTATAATAATATTCTGTTCTGGAAATGACTGCTTTATTGTCCTTTTTATATTGTATTGGTCCATAAACTACTGTCTTTAAAGTTTTGGATTTCCTTTGATAAGTCTTCTTCTTTTTACTTCTGATAATCCTATTCAATAAGAAGTTCCTGCTGTGATCCAGTTGTCTAGGTCTGTAGGCAAACAAAACACTCAAGCAGATGGTTTGAAATTGGAGGAGGGTATCCACTATGTGAAAGTCGGATGCTTTCCCATAGAATACATGTTGCACTGTGTTTTCATTTCACTAAAGCTGATGGTATTGTGATTTCTTTTGAAGTTTAATTATCAAGTCTTGCGGATTAACAAAAAGCAGTCTCATTTATGAAACAAGAAACAAGAAAAATCTGTTTATTCCTACTCTGCAAAAGTGTAAAAGATCAATTAGCAAAGAAAATCACATCCAATCTTTAATAATTTTAAAATTAGAAAGAACCAAATCTGGGTATCTTGCCCTTTTATTTATATTTTGGGTAATTTGGAAGGACTGTAATAGCAGAGCTTTTAAAAGAGTTCAACTTTAAGGCCGTTTCCTCATAGCACTCGTTTCTTGTGGATAAATATTAGAACACATCTGAACTATCTTTGGTTGAACCTTTTGACAAAGTTTATTGTTGTAACAGAAAATAGATGACCTTTTGTACTCTTGAGTTGCCAACTTGGTATGTCATCCATGATACCAGCTGTCTGAAAAAAGAAAAAGCACACCAATTTGTTTTCTTCGCTACCTTTATTTCACGATGTTGGCTCATAATTACGGATAATCTTGGCTCTTTTTGGGCTGCTTAATTTTTATTTATTTATTTATTTGTTTTGTACTTTTATATTTTATTGATATAGCTAATTAAATATATAGTTTGTTATCTTCTGGATTGAAAATGGTTTGATTTGTATATCAGTGTTATATTATGTATAGCAGTTTTTCTTTATTTATTTGTATATTTTGAGTACTGAGCTTAGCCCTCTCTGATGGTCGTTCATGAATAAATTTCAGTTCTGTTTTGCACTTCATTTCTTGCTACTTTTCAAGGAGAGCATTGCAAGTAAGCGTCTCCTGGCTACTCCTGTAATACTTGTCTACCGTTTCTAAAGAAACATTCAATATCATTTATTAAAGCCTGCATATGTTCTGTCGTCTAGCTTTACTTGGTGGGTCACTTTTATTTTAGCCACTGTATAATTAGAGGAGAGGATGATCATCAGATCATGTTTACTTTCACCCTCTCACTGTTGCAAAATTGTATCATTTAAATGGCTTAAGAGTTCAGAAGTACTGCTACATAAAAAAGTTCTGTGAACATTGTGACCCACCGCTGAAAATTTCTCCAGGGAATGTATTAATGAGGGAGCATGTTTAATTAATTTTAATAGAGGACAAGGTTCTTCTTTGTACAACACATGTTTGATCTTTTCGGAAATAGTTTGGGATGGGGTTGCTGCAAGAAAGTGTTTCCATGAATTTAGGGTAGTTTATCCTAATTTAAAGTCCCAGTGGATCAACAATTCAAAACAACGTTGTGTTTAATGTTCAATTTTTTATTTATTGCCTTTTCTTTTCTAATGCTTGAAATCATGACGTATTGCTTCTTCTTGGACTTTCTCATAGTCCATATCTGATATTTGTTGTTTCTGCAGGGTGATCTACGTGATGCTTTGCATCTTAGACAGAATCTCTTAAGATCTGTTCTGGCTCTACTTAACTGGAAGGTAGGAAAGAAATATGGTAAAATCTTTTGAAATGCGGATAAGACTCTGCAGGATACCTCTTCCAGTCAATACTTTCTTTAAGAAAATATTTTCACTTGCTGTTGTTGTTCAGCTGATTTAAGCTTGATAATCAAATCAATACATTTATTTAGTACACTTATGGATGTGTTACGCATATTAATGCAATTAGATACTTCTTGTTGTGTTTGGTTGTCAGTTTTTGTCTTTTACTTGATTGCCAAAATGCTGTTTCTTTGTCGGTAATTCATAGTCTAACTTAAAGCACAAACTAATGTTACTTTGCATTCTAGTTAATGTTGTCTTGTATTACAGGAATCCTTCATGTTGAATGAGCAATTGGTGGTTTTGCTGCCACTTACCATTTACGCACTTTGTTGTGGTTGTGCTTCTTTGCCACTTTATGTTCCTGAAGATGCAGAGAAATGGGTAAAGGTATCTGTTTTCTTTGACATGTTAATTTGTAGTAGCTGTCAAATTCTCGGTGTGGCTTGGAGGCTGAACTGTCAATTATATTAGGCAGAAGAACCTGACCATCAAAGTATGCCCGAGTATTTTGAGCTCTCAGTGAAAATGCTAGCAAAGATTGATGAAAAACCAGCTCCCAAGGTTCTATTTATTTTATTTTATGCATTCCTTTTTGGCTGAACAGAGTTTCTCTGGTATTTTATCTGCTGTTTGATCATTTATCTATGCCTAATATCTAGGTAATGCAGACTGAATGGTACCAAGGTGTGAATCTTCCACAAAAGTTAAGATATTTACTGCTTCATGAAGTGGAGAGTCATATTCTTGAAGCTATAAAGGAGAAAGAGATCGGAAATATGCTTCTTTCGGATGTCTTCTTTGCATGTGCCATCTTATCTAACTTGATGTACTGCTCATATTCAATGAGGTATGTAGTTTTATAGTTATATGTTATTTCTTGATTTTTCACCTGCAATTTCTCTCCAGTAAAGAGGTGGCCGTTACTTACCTAGATCTTTTCTATTGCCTGACTAGATATTCTTTATTTCTTAAGTTGGGCTCTCTTTAGCACGTTAAGACAGTCTTATTAGTGTAATTAGTAAAACTAATAACCATCTGCTGTTTTATTCCTTTATCAATTCCAAGATTGATGCAATTTAGTGTCTTTTCCATAAATATTATGCCCATGCAGGAAATAGATGTACAAATAAGAAGAAAATTTTGATTTATCTTTGCTTGCCATTCTTAGTGCATCATTATAATTGGTTCCCAAATTTTACAGGGATCTTGCCTCAGTAATATTTCATATGTTTATACTAATGTGGTATTCACTAATCTACCGACATTTAGTATTCTTTCACCTCTACTTTCTGAACAAATCTCATGCTTTTGTGCAGTTTCAGGCTTAGGGAGGATTACTCTCCTTTGATCTCCAAATTGGCCTACTACGTGATAGAATTAATGGATCATGCAGCTTTGATAGTGGAGAAAACTCACAATGATATCAAGCTTGGTTGTTTAGGCCCTAAGTCTATTTTCACTAGCATGGTTTCTAATGTCGCTTCTATTAAGAGTTTCTTTGTTTCTCCATTTTGGAGCAAATGGGGAAAAGATAATGGTATAGGTGGCGTACTTCATACTACTATTACTAATTCTATTGAAAGGCTTCTAAAAGGTGTGGCCAAAGTGTTCGAAGATTGTTCTCATTATGGAAAAGATCTTCATTCAGGAGTTGATCTTCCTGACATATTTGAGAGTAAATATTCTCGGGATTCTTTTCCATCTGACAATAGTAAAAATACAATAGTAGATATGGAGTTAGACGTGAGCAGTGGTTCTAAAGATGTGGATATTTTTACTATGGGTGGGAAAATTACCAATGGATTTGCACTTTCATCTGTAAATCTGAAGATGGAGATTTTATCATTTATCTCGACTTTCTTCTCAGTTTTACCATCAACGACATGGAATATCTTATTCGACCTTGCTGGAAAAGAAAGCAACCCTAGTGTATGGCTGCATATTTTACATTCTTCCTTTTGAAGTTTGTTATTCCCTCCGACCCAAATAGCTTGTCACTTTTGAGAGTTCAATAGAGATTAAGAAAGTCATTAATTTGGTTTTATTATTGGATTAAATGATCAAAAACCATCTTGATACTTTAAATGTTCTTTTTGGTAGATCAGTAAAGTAAATGTAAGATTGGAAAAAAACTAAATAATGCTTCCTTGTTTTGACCAACTGACAAATATTTGGGACTAGAAAAAGTTAGAAAAGTGTCAATTAATTTGGGATGGAGGGAATACTTGTGTTCGCATTGTAAATTTGTGATGTTCTTTTGGTACATAAATTCAGCTTTTATGTTGATTTTTCTTTCTTTTTTTATATTTAGGTGCTCGAAGCTCTTTTGTCCAGTCTGTGTCAGCACCCTGAATGGTCGTCTGACAGGAAATTGTTTGACTTGGTACTCTGACATTTTCTTCTTAATTTGATAAGTTATTGCCTGCTGAAATTATTGTATGAAAATTTTATGCATCTTTTGCTAACTTCTATTTTACCAATTTGTTTCCTAGGTTACATTTTTAAATGAAATTGTGGATGTGCGAACAAATCTTAAACTCCAGTCACTTAATAGTCTGGATGCCATAAGCAGTTTGGTGCAGAGCTTGTTATGTTTAAAACGAATTGCAAAGGATAAAAATGTAGCTTTATCTTTGAAGGGTACAGCATCTGAAGAGGTTATTCTCCTCCAAATTTCTTATATATTTTCACTTTTTCATGCTACACCAATGGATTTGGGGTATATGCGCTTTCATGTGTTTTCGTTATCTTTTATTTGCCTATAGTAAGAGTTACCGCCCTCCATTTGCATGATTGCAGGTAAATGATGGACGTGCTTTAATTAAAATTGGCTTAGACTTCAGCTTGGTTTAGAATAAAATGTAGTATAAGAAGTTAACTACAAGAAAAAAGTATGGGTGAAACTGCATTCCTTAAAAGTAGGTTAATGCAATATCTTTTCTTTCCCCTGATCTGTGTGCCACCTTGGTAAGAAAGGTGGAGCATCATAAGAGACTATTCCATGTGTGTCCCAGTGGTTTTCCATCTGGAGTAATAAGAGAACTTATCGTGGGAAATTTAACAGCAAACTCTAATATATTCATTCCTTCTTTTCCTTTTATTTTTAAAAAATTATTATCGGGACAGGAGGTGTCAAACCTAAGTCCTATTGCTCCGAGTGGAAGTGCTAAACCATCTACATTGGCCTTCCTTGACATCCATTTCATCTTCTTTTTTGCTGGGTCTTGCTATAATGTTATGAATCAGTGATACTGGGCCAAAAACTGTTCAATGATTGCACTTAGCAACTCTTTTGTGAATGCAAAACATCTTTCTGCATATCTGTTTGTCGTTCACATTCTCAACCACTTTCATAATTGTCAGGCATTAAATTGTATGTAATCTATTTCATATACTGCAATAGTATTTATTTATTATGCAGACCCCCACTACTTGCCAATCATGAGGAGGCATGTCTGTTGCAAGAATTCCTTTTAGAAGTCTTGGTTGGTCTATTATTCTGAAATGAGACTCTTGGTGTATGAATTATTTGATCTGATCTGCAGGAAGTAACTACTCTTGGAGATTTGGTTAATAAAGTTGCTGAGACCAATCTTTTTGACTGGCGTGGACGGGCTAAGCTTGTTGATTGCATGTGCAATTTTGTTTTACTCAAACCTGAAGTTGGCCAGGTGAGCAGTTCTTCATTTTGCATTGAAAAGTTTAGCAATGGAATTGAAAACTTATAATGGTCTTTTACACCTGTCATTATCTTAACCCTGAGCTAAGTAGATTTATTTATTTCTGCTTGGTGTCTGTGACACATACTTATGTAGACCATGATTGACAAACTACTTATGATGCTGCGAGATCCTGATTATCGAGTTCGGTTCACCCTAGCACAGAGGATTAATGTTCTTTTCCAAACATGGGATGGCCACCATGATCTGTTGCAAGATATTTGGTAGGTAGTTATGCAGGTTACTCTACCGTTTTCTTTGTCTTTTCATTAAATATGTGTGTTTCAGTGTCAGTCTTTATCTTGTGTTCATGTTTACAATTTCAGAAGAGTAATTTGTACAGGATTTCTATTTTTCGGGTCATCATTGTATCAAACTCATGGGTTGCTTGATACCTTGTTACACCTTTCTTTACTAATTGCTCATTTAGAATATGTGGATCTTTTAGGTGGCACCGTGATCATTTCTTGTTAAACAATAAGGATATAAGCCATCAAAGATCACAATATTCTGGCCCTTGTTTTCAATAGGCTTGCAAGATACTAACAAAGAACTTGGGCCTAACTCCAACCCTCAAAAGGTGGAGGAGGATTGCCCAAGCCATATAAATTCCAAATATGCTCATAAACTAGCTAATGTGGGATATTTAGCACCCCCCCCCCCCACGTCCTGGACTGGACATCTGGATTCTGG
>JAOWBF010000001.1:11744123-11756012 GCA_028566175.1 Vinca major
CCCTGTGGGCGTGGGTATCGCCTTTTGTGTAGGAAGAAACAAACAACTTAGGCCCCACTGACTACATGATTTTAAGCATCTATTAACTTATATGCACTCTTTTGTAACACTTTCAGTATAACACTCTGTAACAATTTAATTATATACTGTAAATTTTTTATTCTGATAACTCAAATTTTAACCAATAAACTCTAGAGGTAAAACGGTCATAATTAAAAATTAACTAAAAATATTACAAAGAGTGATACATAGAGTGTTATAGAAAATACGAAGCGCCCCATTAGAAACACACAAATATAGGGGTGATTGAAACGTTTTAAACTGGAATTGTTTTCTTAAAGATTGCTAGATAAATTATTCTTTAGCCAATGAAAAGTTACGTATAAAGTTTGTGATCTATATGTGACTATGACATGACTTTTTCCCAATAAATAAACTTTATGAAAAGCCTATCTCTTCATTATTAATGGAAATCATAATTCTTATCATTAATCAAATCATTTTATAATTAATTATTCATTAGGGTTCACGGTTACTGTCGTCTACCTAAATATGTGTATTAAAATTTAAAATTCATGTTTTACAAAACAAAACAATATTTTGTACCCCTTTACAGATAAGGAAAGCATAATTCTTATCATTAAATCCCTATTTCTTGTACTACTTTCACTCCATAATATAAGTCATTATGACAAGTAACAAAAATTAAAGAAGAAAAAAAAACTACTT
This sequence comes from Vinca major, assembly GCA_028566175.1. Classification (NCBI taxonomy): domain Eukaryota; kingdom Viridiplantae; phylum Streptophyta; class Magnoliopsida; order Gentianales; family Apocynaceae; genus Vinca; species Vinca major. The sequence goes on from JAOWBF010000001.1 coordinate 11,744,853, forward strand.
TGTTAGTCAAAAAATCAATACTACTTTATTAAATAGAATTAGTTACATACGAGTCCTATTTAAGAGAATGATATTTATATTTTGATTAATAAACTACCTTATTTTTTACTTCTTAATTTTTCGTTACATATCATAAATGCTTTATATTATAAAATGAAGGGAACAATAAATAGATTCTCTTCCCGAATAATAAATTTAAAAAAAAAATCATTTGCAAACTAAAATTAATAGACATGTCATGTGATCTACGGTAAAGTACGGCCCGGTATACTTTGTCCATAGCACAATTAGTAAAGAATATACCACTTTTTGTTTAACAAATACTTAATAATTATTTATTAATTAAAAAATGATTAATTTTTGTTTAGCCTTTTCTATATACTCAAATTTTATAATGTGTCAAAAGCCTTGTGTATGCAATATAAAACAACTGACAAGTTTAAGAAAGGAAGAAGTTAAGGTGGTGGTTGAGAGTTCAGAGTAGGGAAAAAGGGTTTTGTCTTTTTTGGAGGAAAAAAAATGTTTTTGCATGAACATGGTTGATGATGGACACCATGTGCATTGGTCTTGTTCATATTGGCCATGGAAATTTCTTAAGATCCATATCGACTAGTTTTTTTTTTTTGCTGAATAAAAAAAAAACGCTAATAATGATGATCAACACCTTTCACTACCTTATGTTTGAACTTTCATGTTCATCAACGAATATATTAAACTTAACTGAACAAACAGGGCAAGCATTGATCCGTCAAAGTAGCACCAACAAAGGGCAATTATAATTCTTAGAAGTCAGCAGCATCAGCCAATATTCGAACTCATAACCTCGACTTTACCAAACCACTTGAGAGTAAGGTTGGAACCACTTGGCCTTTACCTTTGTTGGTTTCACATCGACTAGTTTGTGTACATATTTTCTCTTTATATGATTTGACTAATTCTCCCTTCACGAGGTATCTTTTAAGGGGGTGAAAATTCTCTGTCCTCATTCCTGTCCCCATCCCTTTCTCCAACCAATAAAAATTTACTATATAAATATTTTTTTCAATTATATATATACACAGGGTGAATTGCGATTGGCTGGGGAGAGAGATGGGGACAGATGATTTTTCCCCTTTTAAGGGATTGAATTAGACTCAAGTATACTTTTAACCTATTATTATAGCCATTTAGCCTCTAGTATTATTATTTACGGTCCACATATCTAACCCTGATCATGAAGAGTGTGTTAAAGATCATAAATCAACTAATTTGTATATTTATTTACTCTTTAATTATCTCCTTTTGAAACCCATATTATTGGTCATTGTATAGATATCTTACAATTACATTTGTTAACAAAATTTGTTAAATTTTAGGATCAAGTTGTCTTCGTCGACATTTTGAAATGTTCTGATTCATAAATGGAAGAACATCTAATTTGGTAGTAGGATGATAATGACAAGAAAGAGATTAGAACGCGCAAATTAGAATTACACGTCAGGTTTAGTGCTCAAGGCCGAACCTTTTGTTTATTTCTATCGTATCTGTATCGACACAACATGAAATATAAGTATAAAATATTTATAATCGGATCTGATTAACACCGATCATACACTTTGTTTTAAATGTTTAAGTACCCGACAACTGAATGCATACACGTACCCCACATCGTACCCAAGTCCGAATAACATAGGACCTCGTAATGTAGAGGTAATAAGTTCGAATTCCCTTCCCATTTTCTAAATTTCCTATTTTTTTAATAGAAACCTCCCCGTAAAATACTTTTTAAAAAAACTAGAATTATACTTAATCTAAAGTTTTTATTTAAAAATTGTCAAAGTTTTATCTTAAATATTTTAAATTATGAGTCAAACACTCGATTATTAAACTACTATTTGAGTGACAACAAAACTAAAGTTACAAAAGTGTTTATCTAGTTGCCATAATAATCTTATTGGAGATGGTTTGAATAGAAAACATGCAAGACAGATCAATTTTTCTATCTTATCTCCTGTCCCGATAATAACAAACTATTAAATGTTAATTTTTTTTTACAAAAAAATCTATAATATGAAAAAGATGGCAAAACCTTAAAATAAAATTGTAATACATGTCAAGTATTTACCAGTAATAAAACATTAAATGAAAAAGGAAACAAATTAATGTATAGGAAATGAGAAAAAGATTAATCTAAAGTAAGATTCATTGAAATACATATCAACAGTGCACAGATTACAAACTTACGTCCAACTTTTGGAACAATATTTTATTTTATTTTACTTCTTAATTATTTACCCTTATTTAAAACATATATAAGGAGCTATCTGAATGAATTAGACTACCACTTTATAAAGTTTTTTTTTTTGCTAAGTACCACTTTATAAAGTTGATTAGGGAATCACTACCCCTAGCATGATTCTTATTGGTGTAATCTCCAATAATGGACTGCATGCGCGGAGAATGAATAGGAAACATATCTAACATTTATAAATTAATATACAAAGTGATTACTTCAGAATATTGTTGAAACAAATAAATTAAAAATTAACCATTAGTAACCAAGACACAAAGTAGTTACTCACATAATACTGCTAAAATAATAGCCTTTATACCGTCGCGATTACTATAGAAACATGCCCTCATGCCTTCAAATCAAATATAAAAGACAAAAAAGACAAACCTCAAAATTATTTTGATTTGTATGCATGTTTTCATTTTTAAAGCTGTTCATGTAATTGTTGACCAATCAGATGGGATGAATATCATCTTGTTGGACCATGAGACAATATAGAGAAAAAAAGAAGAAAAAGAAACAATAAAGAGAACTTCAATATTTTTAATGTGGTTCATATTTTTTTTTAAAAAAATCACTACGTAAATTTTTGGATGGAATAAAATTACACACCCTTTCACAAATCGAACTCATAAAACTCACTGTCTAAGTAGGTAGGTCACATACAAGTAATACTAACCTAAGAAATTCTTATTTATAACAAGTTTCATATTAATTACTTTCTAAAATACTCGATGTGAGATATTGAAAGAATTTTTAACATTTTCTCATTTCTATCAAATTTTCCAATTATAACTGAAATATAATAAATAAAATCTACCTCTATTCGAATATTGAGAACATTTAACGCATCTGTTTCATCATGTATCCTAGTATCGTCAGACTGTTATACATTACACTTTGTTTTTCAGATATATATATATATATAAAAACAGGCCTGTCATGCAATAATAGACAGGATAAAACGAAAAAGTGAAACAAATGATCACGACTGATCATTAACTGTGTTAGTGATGATTTACATTTGATTGTTGTTTTGGCCAATATCATCAATCAGAGATGAAGGCACTTTTAAGTTAAGGCCGAAAAACTGTAACAATATGTCGAATTATACATAAAAATTGCAAAAAAAATATTGAGGGGCAAATTTTATGAAATATTTTAAACTACATCTAAAATTTAGTATATCTAATAAGATTTTTAAAACTTTCGAGGACGACTGCTCCCACCCGTCCCTATCTTCGTCCCTGTCAACAAAGATCTCAAATCTTCACTCGCAGAAACAAAGACAGAGGGCAGGGCCGGGACTTCGCCCTCGAAATTTTTAAAAATACTATTATATGTAGTTTGAAAATTTTTATCAAATTTGTTTTTGCCGTTTTTATATGTAATTCGACATACTGTTACAATTTCGCCCCCAACATTAAATTACTGATTTCGTCCCTGTTTTAATTGTCAGCAGAAATCAAAACCCATTTTCTTTGAAAAATAGGTGCTTTATGTGATTGATAAATGGAAGAAGGATCTTGAAATTGTTGGTATGAAGTGTCATAGGGTTAAGCCTTTAATAAGATTTTCTCCGTCGGGATCTTATGAGTTATTATAATATTATATATTGGATAACATGTCGAGAGGTGATATTTGCACTCCATTTTAGCCTCTTGCACTCTTCTTAGTGAAAAAACTTTAATAAACAAATTTAATAAATTCAACTTAAAACTAACACTTCCAAAATAGGTGTAGCCGAAAGTATTAAAGTCATTTTAATTTTAGAATGGATTTGATGAGCTAGTACATTCTATTTGGCGAGGTTTAAATAAAAACACCATTGAAATTACCACTCAATCCAATTAGAACTCAACTTTCTTTTTTCAGCAACTCTATGTTATCAACAGAGGAATTCGCAGAATTAGGATTAAACAATGGTATTATATTATTATCTGCTGGCATCTTAACAAGCTATCCCTTACAAATATGACCTGATACTTTTCTGAAAAGAAAAACATGAAGACATTAGTTCTAGTCCCCTATTCAAAAACTCTTGACAAATGACACAAGAGGCAGACAAAAGAAAAGGCAAACTCTGTATTAAATTGATGTATATTTGAGTCAAGAATAGCAAACTAACCAATTAAGTTCCTAATAATTGGGTATAAGCGGGGATGAATAGGAGACATACATAACATTTGACAATAAATGCACAAGACTCCTCTCAAAATAGCACTGAAATAGATGTATTGGAGATTAACCTAATATTTGACAATGAATTCACAAAGTGGTTTCTCAGTCAGTGATACCTTATACTTTTGCTACAGAATCATACCCTCAAATCAAAACTCATTTTGATTTATGTGAGTACATAATGAATTACACAATTTTACAACCTATGAGTAGAAAGATCTTACAACAGTGAGATTTGTAATTTCAGAAATGCAAGATAAATATATACTTCAAAAAGAAAGGATCCTAAGGCTGCAAAAAAAAAGTACAAATCTAGCTTACACAATGTGGTGCCGAGCCTTTGATTATAGTAAAAGACTCTTCTGGTGAAACGCATCTGCAAGTAATATCAAATCATGGAAACCACATTACTGCATTCCGATTCCGACGATCTCACTTGCACTTTTAGCGAATATCTACAAGGCATATATGGTTTTAAAAAAATGAGATCTAAGGAAAACGCAAATGTATAAGCAGAATTTATGTCTCGGCTAGGTTGCGCAAAAATTAATCAAATTTCAGAAGTCCATGCCAACATGGAGGAGCCTATCAATATATAAAAAAAGTTAATAAGAGAAGATGCAGGAGGAGAACACAAACTGGGATCTTCTCAAACTTTTGATTTAAGTCTAATTTTAGAAACCATGACATCCCCATAAGCTTCTATGTTTCTTTATGCTTATCAGAAGGCGGTGACAGCGAGAAGGATTCACCGCACTGAACCTCTACTACAGATGTAACCAAAAGGGTGTGAGGAGTCTAATCCAACTATACAAAATTACATCTTCTTGACCCTTACTCATCCAATTAAACCACAAAAGAAACATTGATCCTCATTTATGTTCAATTGACACAGCAATGTCTTTTAGTCAGTAAGCAGCACAACACAATTATTTGCACATATTTTTGGCATTAGCATTTGAAGATATCTTTATAATCAAGTAATTTTCCTATCAAGCAGTGAGGATAAAACTCTCAAGGAAAATAATAGAGCTTGCAAAATTTAAAGATAAAACATATTATTGTGTGTGTGAGAGAGAGAGAGAGTACTTACTGAACACTGCCTGCTATTTATTTGACTCCACTCCTACAGAATATCACATCACCCATCAATTGATTATAATAATCTCAATAAATCCGAACACGCACTTTTGTTGTCATACATATGCAAGCCTAGTTATTTAAAAGAAAAGGCACTGTAGAGGTAGTTTATACCACTAGGAAAAAAGCCGTCCAAATAGAATCCCGCTGAAGATAATTGCACCAAACCACTTGTTGGACACAAATCTAGAAACAGAGGGAAGAAATTCAGCTAGTAAAACAATGATTGACAGCCTAGTCAACAGTTGAAGTTTAAATATATGAGATATATCGCTATCTGCCAAGACGAAGAAAATGCAAACCGAGGATAACACTAATTCATTCATTTTATGCGGCTAATTTTTAACTGAAGCCCCAATGGGCAATGGCCTTTCTACTAGGGTGCACAAAGTACTCTAAAGCACACACTTCTTGTTGCACACATTTACCTCATCCAACGAAATAACTATGAACAACATCAGAGACTCTCGCACACACTTACTTCTTGTTGCAATCAGCACGGCAAGATAAATTAGCAGTTCCAATCTGCCAAGCCAAATGACCAGATGCAGCTGCCAAAAATGCATAATATGGCCACCCTGATCCACTCAAAGAGTAGAAGCAAATAGGGCATCAATAAATGGGGAAAAGAACACCAGACATTATAGAAAAGAGAAAAGGAGAAGCAGTGGAAGAGGGAGGGGGAAATAGGGGGATGAACATATTCAATGGTATATAAATAAATTAAGGATTACATGTAAAAGTAAATACCAATATCAGCATTATAACCGCAAAGAGCAAGACTACTAATGCATGCAACTCCGAATCCTGAAGTCCATTCTTTTGTTGAATCTCCAAACCTCAAGGCTGTCGATTTGACACCCACTTTAAGATCATCATCTTTATCCTGGAAAATTGAAAGTAATACTGTTTCATGTAGCCTGAAAATCTATTGAAGTGAATTTAAAAATAATAATTAAAAAACAAGCAACGCTACTTCTACATGATGTAAGCTAGAAAGCATGCCAGACAAAATCAAGATTTCTTACATGCAATGGAGCTCTATAAGTATTATGCAGATAAAGAGATTACTGAGAGAAACTAGAAGCATTCATCTTCATATAGTGACAAGGTATATAAAATACCAAGTCCGTGAAGAAAGAATCTAGTTAATTGACCCAAGTAAAAAATATTAGACAGACAGCATGGAAATGTCTAAAGATGGTGAAAAAGTTCTGCTATGTCCATACGAATCAAATAATTTTTATCCAGATAAAAAAAAAATCAAATATCCAACGGCACCCTGAGGTTGAAGAACATGTTAAAGTACTTCCTAACTTCCTGGAAAACTTTTGACAAATTAAACATTACATCACATAATAAAACAGCAATTCTTTGACTCAGAAAGCAGTAAAATATTCTTTTCGGATATCTGATCCAACCTGATGTGCGTAGATGGTATCATAAACAAGTGTCCAGAAGACACCAGAGATGTAAAGTGGCAGCACAACTGAAGGATCAATACTTCCTCTGACAGCAGCCCAACCTAATAAGGCTCCCCAGTTAAATGTTAAACCAAGATAGGCTTGAGGCTGCACCAAAGGAGTTACAATTTCAGACACAACAGCTTAAATAGGTTGAAAGGTCATTGCAATATGATGTCTCTTAATGTGGAAAGTGGGCAATAAATCAGATGGGTGACGTCGGGGGGAAAATGTAATAAATTGCACAATGGGAGATATAAGAACTCAAAATAATTACCCAAAATGTCACCCTCTTCATGAGGGGATATGAGAAAACCAGAAACAAGGATGAAGCGCCTAATATTTGGCTGCAAGAGTAAAAGATACTCAGAAATTAACATGCCATGTATATTGATGGACGGAGAAAGAGACCTAATTTAGCTAAAATATCCTAACACAGATCGAGAAAATTCTGAAAAGAAATTGCAAAAATGTCATCTAGGAATATTGAGGCAGATTTATAGGTAAAACTAAAACAAACTGAGTTCAAATAAGCTGGCAAGACGTGGAAAGCTACAAAGTTCAATGATCTTGAAAATTGAAATGCATGCCATTCGTAAAGAACTCAAACCTGAAAGTGTTAAGTTGAAGAAGAATCCCAAGACCTAAAAGCAGTTGAAAGCCTAGGAAACAAAGCCCTTGAAATGGTGTCAAACTGCCACTAGCAACCGGCCTCAACCTCGTACGCTCTACCTGCACTATAACATGCAGAAAATATAGAAAAAATAATATCCTGAGAAAAACCTCAAAGAGACTCACCTCTAAACATAATACAAAAAGAAACTTTAAAACACTTTACATAAGCCTTGGAATGTTGTCCAAGGAAGTTGTAGAACATTCCAGAGCTTTTCGTGATATTTTTAGTTACATAAATCGGACATCTCGATCTCAAAATAAAAGTAAATGATAGTATTGAAAAATCACTCTTTACATTAATTTATCCATAAATTAATACCTTACTACATTAATAAAATTATCTGTTCCTGATACTATTATTTATAGAGGTTTTACTGTAGTATGTTTCTAGTTAAAGTTGTATTCTATCTCTCATTTAAATGATATAGAAAACATCTGTTTCTAACTCAAATTTCCTATCTAATTCAACTTTTCTATTACATATAATCAATTCTTCTTACTTTACCGGATTCTCGTTCATATCCAATGCAACAATAATCAATTACTCGTAGAAAATTCATATATACTTCAAATACCTCAAAAAACAAAAATTCAAATGTAGTACTTCCTTCAATAAAGAAATTCACTAAATCATGAAGGAAAAATAGCACATTAATTATCACCTTAGTATCGATATCTCGATCAATAAGATCGTTTATAGTGCAGCCAGCGCCACGCAATAGCAAAGCGCCGCAACCAAAAAGCGTCAACATCTTAAAATCAGGAAAGCTTCCAGGATCAGCCGCCAGCGTAATTGACCAAAAACACGGCCAAGCTAATAACCAAGTCCCTATCGGCTTATCAAGCCGAGCAAGCCGTGCATATGGCTGAACTTTCTTCGGTAAATACAAATCAATCCACGTCAGCATTATCGTCGTTGGATTTCGAGTTCGCTAGTGTCGAGAAATGGAGCGGCTGTGACTGAGCTCCGATGAGGGAATAGAAATCGTAACTGTTGAATTTAGTGTGAATTGAATTTGGAGAATTAGCGGTAAAATTGGGTGGCTTGATGATGCAGGAGGTGGTTGAGGTCGGAGGATGGTGGTGGAAGACGGAGAGGGAGAGGCGACTGTGGCGGTGAAGGTTGCGATAAACACGAGATAGACGGCGGTAGAGAGCCATTAGTAGTAGAATTTGGACGGAAGGTTGGGAGGAAGACGGCGGAGGATTTCTCCGCCTCTACGACTAGCGGTGGTGTCGAAGAGATACCAAATGCGCCGGAAGTAGGACCCAGTGTTATTGATCAATTCTGTCATGGATCAGGTTTATCAAGTGGCCATGGACCACTTGGTTCACATTCTGCACATCACAGTTTTGATTAAAATAACAAAAACAGGTGGGTCCTTATGAGAATTTTTTTTTTTAAACCAAAAGAGGTGATGTGGTTAATTGTGAACCAAGTGGTCCATAACCCCACATATAGGCCAGGTCTACATCAGAATTTTTCATAGATATTGGCATACCTTTCTTATCCTTGTTATTAGCTTAATCATCACAGTTCTCTTCTGTAGGAAAAGTAAAAAACCTATCCTCCATACTCTTTTGCAATTCGGATGGTTTTAACTAATACAACTTCAGATGCCTGTGAAATAGCAATCTTTATCCTAACTCCCGAACTTCCGCCACCCTCAATCTTTCGAGAACCTTCAAATTTTGACTACCAAATCCGAGTTTCTTATATCCTCTGCTATACATTCTTACTTTATCCTTATACGGACTCTTCCTAGGTTTACTCAAATGAAAGTTTTCTATCCATTTTGGTCTGATTGAATATGAAAAATTAGGGAGCAATTACATTCTAAAAATACTGTAATCTTTAATAGACTATGTATTTGACCATTAATTTTTTATAATAAATATGAAAAATGGAAGTTTTCCGTATTCAACCACCGTAACGGCGTGTGGTCCCTTATCCTCTATATTTTTTCGATCTTTATCTATTGTGGGTCTCTGATAAATTTCCTTATGAAATAAGAAGAAAGAAAAGTGAAAGAATAATAAAACCAGAAACAATATAAATTGGGTGATTTTAGAGACGCACCAGCTCTTCAAAATTGAATAAGATTTCATCATTTCGTGTAAGCAAAGGGATGATGTCACTGGATGCTCAAGTAAAACTTCCATCACAAGCATCTCATATGTACTCATTAGAAACACCTGGTGTAATTTTTTTCGTCTCTACGTTTTCGTAATGCTCTATTCTTACGAGGGGACGCTGCAAAATATTATCATACAAATTATTAGTAAAAAAATATTATATTTAATTATTACTTTTAAAAAAAACATATCTCGAACATTGGATCAAAATTTGAAGGCCATATTATCCTTAGAATTTCAATAAAATAAGAATAAAAAGACCTATTTTCCAAATGAAATTCAGTTCATCGTAACACATGCAAAATATTGTCATACCTTTTTTATCCTTCTTATTAGTTTCATCATCAGAAACCTCTTATGCAAGAAAAGTATAAAACAAACATGCTCCATCATACTCTTTGGCAATTCGAGATGGCTTTAGCTGACACAACTTCTGATGTCTGTGTAATAACATTTTTTATCCTAGCTACAGAACTTCCCCCACCCTCCAACTCTCGATAACCTTCAAAAATTCGAATACCAAGTCTGAGTTCCTTATATAATATGCTAATTTGTCTTACTTTATGAGCATACCGACTCTTCCTAAGTTTACTCCAATCTAAGTTTTCTATCCATTTTGAACCGATTGAATATGAAAAATTAGTGACCAATTCCATTTTAATTATATCGTACCCCTTGAAATGAGCTTATGCATATGGTGAAACATTAGTGAGCAATTGCATAGGTACTCATTAGAAGCACGTGGCAGAAATGTTTTCGTCTCAATGTTTTTGTAACGCTCTATTCATAAGAGAGGATTCTGCAAAATATTGTAAATATATACCTCGAACATTCGATCAAAATTCGGAAGTCATATTTTTTCTGTAACAAATAAAAAAATATATATTGACACAACCTCGAACACCCTCCATCATACTATTAATTTGACTATTCGGATGGCTTCAACTAACACAACTTCAGGTGTCTGCGAACTTGCAATCTTTACCCTAGCTTCAGAACTTCCACCACCTCGAACTCTCGATAAATCTTCAAGAATTCGACTACCAAGTCCGAGTTCCTTATATTCTATGCTATGCTATCATATTTTATCCTCATACCGACTCTTCTATGTTTACTTAAAATCCAAGTTTTCTATCCATTTCGGTCCGATTGGATATGAAAAATTACATTCTAATTATCACATACCCTTTAAAAGAGTAGGTTCTAACCATGAAGTTTTATAATAAACACAAAAAATGGTAGTTTTCTATATCCAACCACTACAACGGCGTGTGGTTCCTTATCCTCTATATT
>JAOWBF010000001.1:11939471-11953055 GCA_028566175.1 Vinca major
TCTATGAACTATAAGCGGATTGAGTATGAATTTACCATTTTAAGGTCCGCAAAAGAATAGACCAAGTCTGAATCGATCCATTTAAAGTGAGTTCGTTACGAATTTGGATCGGACTGGACTGAACCAGTTCATTTGACAGTGCTACTTGAGATCTCAAATTACAAAGAAAGCATTCCCGTCTAGTGTAATGTATTTGATCTAAATCCATAGACACCCTCGTGATCTTCAAAGGTCTTTCATTTTTGCATTTGCATTCACCTTTAGCTCATGAAAGTTCAACAAATTCCTCTAATCAACTTTAAAACTCGGCTTTAGATTGATATACACAAGTTATGAAGATTGAGAATACTTGGCCGATTAAATTCCAGCAGAAGAACCTGATTAATATTCCATCCCCATTCAATAGTATGAATATCATTTTGCTTAATCTTTACTTATGCCAATGCTGGCCCCACTCTTTTAGTATTTAAATTATTTTTCTTGCCAACACATTACTATTGCTTTAGGGCTGCCTTTTTTTATTCTAATACCTTTCTTGCGTAATTTCTATATATGATGAATACTAGTATAGTTTTTTTCCAACATAATATATCCCTTTAATATTTTTTGCTACACTTTTCAAATATAAAAAGATTAGTAGTTGGAGTTAAAAAAAATTAATTTTTTTTAAGCCCCACAAGGAGGAGAAGGACCGCCAAGAAAGAGAGAATTTATTGCCCCGTGTATGGAGAGAGTGTCGAACCCAGAACCTCACGATCACGGGTAGACCATATTCCCACTGGGCCATAAACCTCTTGACAAGTCATTTTACTGTTACTATTACTATTACTCCCTCTATTTCATAATACAAGACATTTTAATATTTTCATCTCTTCACTAAATATATATTATTTTCCAACTTTTAATAGCGTTTTTTTAAAATTACCCTACACAAGACAAGAAACTTAAGTGGTGATGAATAATGATTGAAAAAAAAAAACTAAAACTAAAATCTCTAAATGGTAAAGAATTATACTTGCCACTCTCATGACTTGAGAATCCACATCAATCATTTAATTTTGATTATACAAATCAATATGGACCCCTAATTAATTGTTGAGAAGTAACAACACTATATAGTATGTAGTTGTGGTCCCTAGTAATAATAATGATTACTAGTCTTGTATTTGAGTAATATAATTACTTACCTACTAATTTGTTGCTACCTTAAAAACTATAGCAGTACTTTTGTTTGATGGACTTTGTGGTTTGTTTGTTGGGAAGACAGGCAAAAGAGCTTGATGACAACCTGTGGAGTCCAAAATTGCTCAACCTTTTCCAATACAATGCACAAGAAACTTTCTTTACTACTTCCCAAAATGCAGCTCTTTTTTAAATCACAAATAATAAAATATATTATCTCCGTTCCAAATTATTTGTAACATTTACACTTTTACGCATATTAAGAAAATAATTGAAAAAAAATTATTATGAAGAAAAATATCCAAAATGACTTTATTTAATGATTAAAAAGTTATTATTATTGGTTAGTTGAATAATAAATGAATGGTATGTACTAGAAAATTAACAATAAATATGCATTAATTTCTGAAACGTAACAAATAATTTAAAATATCTCAAAAATTGAAACGTTATAAATAATTTAAGACGGAGATAGCAATGTCCAAGATTCTTTAGCACTAACTAAAAAGCTCATCTTTAGTTGCCATTTTTATTAACTCCATACAATATATTTTTTTTTACAATTTTGTTTTATTTTTCAACTTACAGCTACTACCTGATTTATGTCTTGAAAAAGGTACGAACCATTATATGTAGGTAATTCTACTCATTTCTACCAATTAAGCCAACTTCCATTCACTACAAGATACTTATATTTATGATTGATGAGTTGTTAAGAATCTCACATCGATTAATTAGTGAGCAAATTTGTTATTTATAAAAATTGGGCAATCTTCCCCCTCTTAATGTACCTTTTAAGAAAATGAGTTAGACCCAACTCCAAATTTACCAGAGATATCAAACAAATTTTAGAAACAAGCAATTCATGCTTCCTTTACATCCATTTTGTTTTTCATGTGATTCTAGATATCCCAATTCATATAAATTCAATTTTCAAGAACTAACAAAATCTCATAGGAAGGATAATAATATTTGTCTTATAGAAAGTAATCCACATTTTACTTTTTGTTTTGGCCTATTAATCCTTATATTCTCAGTGCACGACAGGAGAGACTAGTTTGTGAAACTTTAAGAATAGGTCATTGGGCAGTTATTTTATTATTTTATTTTTATCCGTTTTCACTAGGCATTTTCTTAATTACGAATCAGACATTCGACCGCTAATTTATATTCCCTCCATTCTTAAATATAAGATTATTTAAATAATTTTAAAAAATTAAGAAACTCGTCATTTTCACCAAAAAAATTAATATTACCCCCTCCCTCACTTCTATAACATAAGACAAAGAAAGGAAAAAATAGAGATGATAGAAGTCGCAAATAAAAGAAATATCGAGAGTATAATTGGAATAAATTGTTAACAACTAATAAATGAATCTTAAATGACAATTAATTTTGATACTTATAGATCTCATAAACGACAATTAATTCGGAGGAGGAGTTCATAGGTCATAGTGATGTTATTGTGTGTATTTATTGTTTTCTTCTTATTTTATTGTTTCTTGTAAAATGACTACGATTGTGATAGCGCAGAAATGGTCAACTAAAGTACAAAAGGCTACGAACAATTCAATTGCATCAGTTGTTTTAGGTTAAGAAAGAAGTAAATTACATGAGTTAATGTCTTAATACCTTATCCTATTATAGTTAGTTCCTTCTAGAATAGGATATAATTTCTTTTGAATATCATAATAATTATATTACATTTTCATGCTAAAGCATAACTGAGGGGCGTTCATTTTGTTTTTCAATTCGGTTTTATAAAAAATTAATTGAAACCGAGCCGTTTCCAGCATATATATATTTTTTAATAAAATAACAAATTTATCAATATAATTGTTACTTATTCTGATTTTAACAAAAGTGAATTGAATCAAGTTGAAAATTTATTGATTTAAAAATATTTTAATTTTCGAATTTGGTATGGTTAAAGAACTCAACTATGGAAATTGAATCGGACCGCTCCAATCTCGAAATTTCCAAAAAAACGTAGCAGAAAAGTTGAAATATAATTCAGTCCAATTTGATGTTTGATAATAGCCAATTTCGTACATAAAGTATTTATCAAATCATTTTGTCTTTATTTTGACAATATTTGTCACCAATGTTTTTATGGATGGTAAGTCTGTGTCCCGTAAAAAAAGGTAAATTCTCTATCAAAATAACAAACATGCATAATTTCGAGATCCTTTGTAAACTTTTTCCTCAAAGAATTAAGGAACTAATATACTAAAAAAAAGTCTTATCATAGAAGTAGAAGAAAAGGTCCACTGATAAAGTTTTATATATTTCTTGAAATTAATAATATTATTCTTTTAATTTATTATTATTATCAGGACAGTAGTGTTGAACACGAGATCTATCGTTTTGAGTTAAGTGTTAATCCAACTATATTAACCTTCCTTGAAAAAACTAATGAGCTTTGAAAACAAAATATTCGAGATAAATGCTTTTTCTTTGAGCTATTTTATTATTTCATAATGGATCTAGATGGTGAAAAGGATAAAAAAAAATTATAAAAAGAAAAAAGATAGAAACTCTTTTTACATTTAGCTATAAAGTACTAATTTCCTATACATAATTGGACAATATAATAAATAACAATTTACTTGATTAAAAGCACTCCTCATAAAAAAAACTTCAAATATTGACTTAAACATATTTCCGTGATGTATTAAATAAAAAATACAGTACACTAGTTATTTTTTTAGGTGAGAAGTACATTAGCTATAGATTATGATCAAATGTGAATTAATAAAAAAAGAAGAAGTTATTTATAGAAAAATGGTTGAAGTTCTTGAATTGGCCAATAAAATATAAATAAACAATGAACAAAAGAAAAGTTGTTAAAATCTCCCAATGACCAATGAATCCAACCTGTAGTAGTATGAAAGACCACTCTTTCCTGAATCCAGTTTATAGAGTTGGGAAAGAAATACTTGTTAATCGTCGAATAAAAATTTAATGTTAAGATTATTTATTTTAATACTCGCTGTAAAAATTCTAACGTATGTTATAAAATAAATATTTTTAACCGACAAATATTATACTTTGTCAACTAAAAAATATTACGTACATATAAAAGACTTGTTATTTTACATAGTGGCGGAGAATCTCTTTCCTAGTCTAGGACTATACAATCCAAGATGTCTCTCAATCTTCCTCCAAACAAGAATAAATATACTGAATCTAATATCAAAATTGCTGCTTTTTTTTTCAATATATTTTATTAGATCTTGAAAATGTATCCATAGGCTACAAAATTTGTTATTTTATTGCAAATATAAACTAGAAGAATGTCGGACACCCTGTATCCTCTAATACATTATCTAATATACCAATATAATTATAAAAAATTCGAGCAATATCATTGAATTAAAGTGAATTTATATGCTTGGACTAATCACATTGTTTCATTTATTACAATTTCATTGATGTACTAAGAGATTCATAATAAAAAATTGTGACGAAAGACTGACATAGTTGATTTAGCTCTTCTCAATTGATTCAGCTTCATCATCTTTCTCCCAGTATTAATAAAAAATGATCAAATAGTTATTTCTGCCACAAAAGTAATTTTGTGTGTCATTTCTGTCACAAATAGTTTTTAGGTGTATTTTATGTAACAAAAATAATTTTGCGTGCTATTTCTATGACAAATAATTTTTCACAAAAGAAATTTTGCGTGCTATAAGTGCCACAATATGACTTATACAATTCAGACTCGTACTAACTCGACTATTAACATGACAATTCCTTCTCTAGTGTATTCTAATTCTGAGGTAAATTTGACAAATCATTCAATTCTAAACAATTACCTCCAACCCGACCTGACCATTAACTAGATATTTGTGGTAGAAATGCATCAAAATACTATTTGTAGCAAAAATATCACACAAAATTACTTTTGTTGTAAAAAAGTCACCAAAAAATATTTGCGATAAAAATAATACATAAAATTACTTTTATGGCAGAAATGTATATTTGCCTTAAAAAAAAAAGAAAAGAAAAAGGAAATAAAGAGATAGAAGAAGACCCATAATGAGAAAGATATAAATTTTGAAGTGGTAAAACCTTGGGTTGTGTAGTCTCAAAAGGAGAGGTGGGATTGAGTAGGAATCATGTGACTATGCTCACTCTCTTTCTCTCTCCCTTATTTGATAAAGTCCATGGCATAGTTTACAAAACCTGCCCATCTCTCACCTCACCCACTTAAACCCACCAAAATTTCACAAGCTTTTATGTTATCTGTGTTTCAATTCTCAGCTGTTTCTTTTGAATTTTTTGAGGTGAATTTTGATTGATGTTAAAATGGCTGCAAGTGCATCAAGATTTATTAAGTGTGTGACTGTTGGTGATGGTGCTGTTGGCAAGACTTGTATGCTTATTTGCTATACCAGTAACAAATTCCCCACTGTAAGATTTGTTTTTTCCTTTTCTTTCCAGAATAAATTTATGGGTTTTTGTTGTTTTTTCCCCAGAAAATATGTATGGGTTTTTTTTTAATATCTTATAGCTTGAATTTGATCATGAAACATAAATGCATGCCTACATGTGAATTCTGGGTTTTCCCATCTTCTCCTATTTCCTATGCCCCCTAATAAAATCTGCTCCCTCCATTCCATAATATAAGTCGTCATTTAGGACATATAACAAAAATTAAGAAAGCATAATATAATATAAGGTACTTTGTTGGTTAAAATATCAATATTACTCTCTTAAATAGGATTTGTATACCATTAATTCTATTTAAGAGACTAATATTGATATTTTGACTCACAAAGTAACTTGCTTTTTGTTTCCTTAATTTTTGCTACATGTCCTAAACTACTTATATTATGAAATGGAGGTAGAAGCATTTTCTTAAGTTTTTCATATTATGAAATTTTGAGCTACTTGAATTTTGTTTGAATCAGGACTACATTCCAACAGTTTTCGATAATTTCAGTGCAAATGTTGTAGTTGAAGGCACCACCGTGAACTTGGGCCTATGGGATACAGCTGGTAATTTTGTGTTCAATACTAAGTTGCTGGATTTTCACCTTTGAGTTGTTCATTTTGTAACTGAAGCATGAATTTGTAGACTGTATCAGAATTTGATTTTATTATCTGCTTACCTTGTGATTAGGGCAAGAGGATTATAATCGATTACGGCCTCTGAGTTACCGAGGAGGAGATGTGTTTGTCCTGGCTTTTTCATTAGTCAGTCGTGCAAGTTACGAAAACATTCTTAAAAAGGTCAAATTTGATTGAGAATTTACTGTTTGTCTTAAGTAATGATTGGCTTTGAGGCTGTTTTCTAACTTGTAATTTCTTGCTCAGTGGATTCCCGAACTTCAACATTATGCTCCTGGAATCCCTGTGGTATTAGTTGGAACCAAGCTTGGTAAGTTATGAGGTCCCAGAACTCCATTATACTTGTTAATTTATCAGCATTTCTATACTTTTCGACTATAGAATTTGCTCTTGTTGTCATTGGTTACTTTTGCTTATTTGGATTGAAGTGTGTTTCCGCTATGTTGTTTCCCTTTCCAACCGGAGTTTCCAACTCGGTCATTCTTACTATTACTTTGTTATATAATAATATAATATTCTCTTGACTCTTATTTTAAAACTATAGAAACTCAGAAAGCGAAATACTTCTTCGGTTCTGAGGTGCAAATAGGA
Organism: Vinca major; assembly: GCA_028566175.1. Lineage (NCBI taxonomy): Eukaryota > Viridiplantae > Streptophyta > Magnoliopsida > Gentianales > Apocynaceae > Vinca > Vinca major. Next base: position 11,946,321 of record JAOWBF010000001.1, read on the forward strand.
CACCATATAGGCGTATCTAAATGTCCAGAAACGAGGGCCTTCTGTAATTTCTAGTTCCACTAAAATTGTTCCCATAATGTGTGTGATGTTTGAACATCAGTTAGGATACTTTTGAGACTTGAAGGTGTTGATTATGCTGTATCGACAAAATTTATTGAGTTTTTGGTGTTACTGTACTTCGTAACCTGATAAAATATACAGGGAAGTGATCTGCGTAATTGAGCATGGTTTTTCCTCAGAGCTATGTAGTTTCTGTGTGCATAAGTATTGTTTTCTCTTCCCATTCGCGTAGATAATTACTCAACATTTGTATTTCAATCGTCCGGCCTTCGTTACTGTTTGAACCCTGCAAGTGCAGTGAATGAACATTCAATACAATCAATGCTTACAGATTGTTGCTTGATGGCCTACAGATCTCCGTGAGGATAAGCACTACTTAGCTGATCATCCAGGATCAGTTCCCGTGACTACTGCACAGGTGTGATTTACTCCTTGTTTATTGCTTTAGGTTTATAATATCATTCAAAAACAATTTATGACACTTCATATATGATCAGGGGGAGGAGCTCCGTAAACAAATTGGTGCTGCATACTACATTGAGTGTAGCTCTAAAACCCAACAGGTGGGTAAACTTGCATTTTGTTTTTGTTTTTCGTTTCTTTTTTATTTTCTGCAAGTTCTACGATGAACTTGTTTGACTATCCATCAAATTGAGAGTAAAGTATTCCACTGCAAATAAAGAACTCATGGAACCTTCTTTTCTACGTCTCCTCTCCCTTTCCTCATTTTTTGGCAATTAATTTCATTTGATATTGTTTTTCTCACAAGTTAAATGGTTAATGTCTGCCATAAACTTTGAGGAAGATACTAGAGTATCCATTCCTGAAAAATGTATTCATATCATTGAGAAATTAACTTTGGAACTCTGGAAGTTCAATTTTCATTGGAGGACTTATTTTCAATATCATAACAGCTACACATAATGTACTATATAGTTGGTTACACCCTGCAATACTTGTAGCTTCACAGCTTGCATATGCAATGTGGGTATCTTATTTCTTCACATCACTTTTTTTTCTTCTTTTTTTTTTGGTGGGGGAGGGTTTTTTTTGGGGTCATGCCTGACGTCGAACCCGGAAGACTAGCTGCCTACCATTGGGCTAAATCCCCAACTATTTCTTGTTATCATAGATGTAAAGAACTTCTGCTTATATTGATTCCTCCTACAGAGCATGTAATACTTATATTCTAAACTTTTGGATTGAAGTATGACTCTCTCTCTCTCTCTCTCAGCTTTTAGTTTATGGTTCTCATCTGTTAACATATACTACAGTTTGTATCTATGGAATTTCTCTTGTTGTCTGTTTGGTTGATGCCATCATTGCATATTTATGATTGACCTTTTTCCGTTTTCTTGATATATACAGAATGTCAAAGCAGTTTTTGATGCAGCAATCAGGGTAGTAATCAAGCCACCTCAGAAACAAAAGGAGAAGAAAAAGCCGCGTCAAGGATGTTCTCTGTCAGTAATTCCTCCTTTTAAGCTTAGCAATTAAAACTTTCCTACATGATAAATTAAAAGTTACTCAAATCTATTTTGTTTGTCACATATTGTTATCCATGGCTAGTTCTTATTACTAAGAGCTCCCCTTTCATGTGATTGACCTCTTTTTTTTAATACCCCCCCCGTCCCAAATTGGATGTCCATTTTCTTATTCAAAGTTGACATTCGTGGACATTCAATTTGGGATGGAGGGAGTAATTCTAATTTTCTCTCTCTCTCTCTCTCTCTCGCACCTTATGGCTTATACTACATGTTTAGTCTTGAATTCTTATCCATTTGCATTACTGTCAAAGTGATTCGTACTTTTCAATTTTGGCAAAGTAATTAGAACGTTCAAGAAATAGTTTTCTGATTTTTGGTTGGTGATACGAGAATTTATCTCATGAACCCCATCACCCATGAAATGACTTAGGAGGATGCCACCCATATCTGATTAGGAATTGTTCTAGCCAGTCCATCTGGAAGGTGAGAATGGATTACAGGCATAGGAGTAATGCATAGTTTCAGAAACCTACCACTATCACCACAGACGAGTAGGCATAAAATAACAAATATATATCCGATCAGTCCGGGCTGCTGAATCTTTTGAGATGAAATTGCTGGCTGAAATATGCAAAATTGGATTTTTTTGATGGTGTAATTGGTAGGTATCAGCTTTGTGTTACTGAACAATGTAGTAACAGAGAAATTTTATTGTGTCTGTGCAACACTTTAGGATGCAATGTCTTGATTATGGGTCTCATTGTTGCCCACATTGACTAGCTAGTGAGCAAGTTTAATCTTTATATAGCTTGGGCAATCCTCCCCCTCTTGGGGGTACTTTTTGAGTTAGGCCCAAGTTAATTTTTAACATGGTATCAGAGGCACCTAGTCAAATATTGGGCCCCCATTGATGTTATTGTTGAAAACGGTCAAGATGTCCAGCCATGTCCATGCGGGGGTGCATTAAAGATCCCGCATTGGCTAGCTAGTGATCAAGTCTAGTCCTTGTATGACTTGGGCAATCCCCCGTCTTGAGTTACCTTTTGAGCGATTGAGTTAGGCCTAAGTTCATTCTTAACACCCACAATAGAAAGTCTATTGTTGTGAATGAGAGAAAAAGACGGGAATCATCGTTCCAATTTTAAAGTTTCGTAAGGGGACTGGAGCATGAATTATGGTCAACAAACAATACGAGCTGCCAGGTACATCGGTCAAGGTTTCACGATTACCCTGTCTCACGCAAATCGTTTACCTATAACTGTTCAATATCCCTATTCCGACAAAGCATAACCATGTACATACCTTGTTTACCAATGTTGACTCTTCTTTGTGCGCTTGTGTTTGTGCGTGTTATCTTCTTACATTTAAGGAAAATTTGTTCTTTTAGAGACTTTTATCTAGCATCATTTATCCTCCCAAATTTAATGACCAAAAATCCAATATCTTTGTGAAATAATTACTAACTACACCTAGATGTAGAAAAGGAACTCAGATTGTGGTGAATTTGTAGGTGGGTAGGTAACTTGATAAACAAAAGGCCAATATCTTCAGGAGCAGTAAAAGACTACCGCTAGTTGGCTGCGCAAACATTCTCTGATATAGATGTATGTAGTTGTACAGTATAGTGACTTTATTCTGGGGTACTACAATATTTTAGAATTTTAGTAGCAGATTGCAGTAACTGGTGTATATAGTAGCAGCTAGGTGCTTGCTGAGCCATCTAAGAAAACAAACTAAAACTGCATAAGATAGTTCTGCTGATTAGAACACACAAGATTATACAGAAGAGTCATGAATCGTGATGTGAGAATAGAAGTTATGACAGAGGCAGATTTGAGAGGAGTAAAGCAGACACGCCATCCAAATCTGCTTAAGATAACTTCAAAAGTTCATTACGGGGATTCTGTTCCCATCTTTTTGAAGCTTTATCCTCTCTGGGTGAACAGATAATGTACGTTTACGGATCTCACGCAATCTAGTATTCTGTCTTTCTTGCAGCATGTCCCATCTTGAACCTTGTTCATTATTTGTTCCTTCTCTTCTTCTACGGCCTCTTATTTTGCATCATCTAGAAATCAAAGATTTCCCGTGGGTTTGTATCGTCAGAAGTTGTTTAGTCAGTTGATTCAAATAGAAGGAAACAAATACCAATTCGACATGATCCAACCTGATCAAACTGAATAAATTTAACACACTAGTTTTAACTTGGGGAAAAGATCTACCTTCCTATCCTTATTTGAACTGTTAGAATCAGATAGTAGTCTGTTGATTCATTCAGAGATACATCTGCATTGTCTAAATTCTCTTCTCGTACATCAGTTGCATCGAACTGTTTACACCATACAAAACAAGCTTTTCGCGTGCTCTCTTCTCACTATATTCATCATCTTTAATAATTGCAGGAACCTATTTTGCGGGAAAAACCTTGTTTGTTTGAAGTGAACGTGTATTCAGAACATCGATCATCACATTTGACATGCTAACACTACATATGCTGATGCTGTCTCATAAACTTGGAAGTACATGCTTGGAGGCAGCTGTCTGAGATCGTTTCAAAAAAATTAGTAGCGATTCTCGTGATGATTGGAGGTTGATACTATTGTTGTTTTTTTCCTATTTGTGTTCATGATTTCGTAAAGGCAAGAAAGTAAAGGATGTTATTTTGTGCATGTAATAGACTACATAATTTGTTTCTTTCCAAATAGCTAAAATTTAAATTCACTGGAGCATGAACATGGACAGATATCCTAATATAGTACCATAATATTGTTTTTAGAAGAAAAGCTGTTATTCAAATTGAATATTCGCTAACAAAGCTCATACCAGTTTGTTCGTTTTGAATAGAGTATTCACAAATAAAGTTCGTGCAGGTTAGTTTGGTAAGAGATGTAAAATCCTATTTATAACAAAGACTTGAACCTCTTCGAACAAACGTAAGCCCTGTGCTGCACCTTCGAGTAGAGTATTCGCACAAAGGTACTTACCGCGAACTCAGCATCATATTGACCATTTAGCAGAAGAAGATAAAGAGATACAATATACAAGAAAACTACAACTACAGTTAGCAATAGCAAATTAGAGCAAATTGCAAGATACAAGAGCAGCAACACCAACAACTAAAATAACATGAAGAGAAAGCTTTTGGTACCAAAATTCGGTGTCACCTTTTTTTGTATGAGAAAGGAGCAAAGACTGGATAATTTAAACACAATGTTTCATATAAAAGGTTCCCACTGTATCTGTTCTCAAGTCCGATCACATTCCAACCTCCTTTGCCAGCTTCACAGTCGGTTAAATATCTACAGAAGAGATGCTGGTCTGAACACTTTCCTACTACCTCCCTCTGCAGGGACCAAAAAGCTTGTAAATCCCAAGAGAAACTTTATGTTCGTGCTTTAGATAATTTATAAACACTTCAAATCTGGCTACTAAATGTTTACTTACCGACTATCCCCTCAAAGCAGACAATGACATCTTCCAAGGTTCAGCCAGTATCTATCCTTCAACAACTGTAAAGAGTCGCAACATAAAAATCAGAGGAAGGAGAAAAGCGATACAGCAAGATACAAGTGGGAAACAGCAATCATATTCATATGATTCTATTTTTACAAATTTGAAACAAGTAGAATACGATGCGAACGACACATTATTTAACATGTTTGTCTTGTTTTTATGGAGTTGGAGAAAGGAAATGCTAAGTATGATTTCAATTCTTCTGTTTTGAGATATCTATAAAGACGAGAACTTACTGAACTTGAATAAATTTCCATTCAACACCACTTTCCAATCTTATTGCCAGGAAGGTCTTTTGTAGCGGAAACTTTAACTATCACATCCTCCCTCAGGCACCTTTCTTTTTAAAAAACTACCCCACAGGCGGAATAGATCCTTGCTTGCTCCTCAGCTAGTGCCTGTGAACTGGTAGCCAAAAGTTGCCTTTGTGACAAGATCTCTCTCCTCTCGGCCTTGTACTTCCAGTGCTCCAGGCCCTGCATTGAGGTCGAGGCCCTGCCTACCCCATATCCTGGTACTCTCCACACTACCATTAGTCGCGGCATCAGCCAGGCTTACCATGTAATGCCTTGGGTACTGAGATGCTACTGAACCAACAGGGGCCAGAAACTGTGAATTCATAGCTGGATTGAAAACTCTTCCTGCAGATGAGGAATCCATATACGAGGTTGATCCAACAGAAAAAGCAGCAGATGGCAAAGGCATCGAAGTCCCAAAAGGGAACATCTGATAAGGGAAAGGACTAGATTGGAAGTGTACTGCAGGAGATGATGACAACACAGAACCTTGATAGATTTCAGGAGTGAAAATATTTCCATCAGGAGGGCCTAAGATTCTTCGAGGCATACCAGGGGGGATCATAGAAAATGCCTGCTCTCCCCGATCAGGTAAAACTGATGGAATTGTCACTGCTGAATAAGAACTCCCAGGTGAAAACCAAGCTGAAAAGGCGCCAGAATCAAGATTGGTAGGCCTAATGCCAACAGTGGTTGCATGAGGCTGAAGTACATGGTTACTGACCCGACCTTGCAGATGAAGTGAATATTGTTCAGCCCCTGCATCATCGACACCATTATTTAGATCAAAGTCCCTCCTGACCTCAGAAGCAGATAATGAACTGGATGATACAGATTTTAATGGTACAACAGGAGCCTCTAGCTTACGACTACTGCTAGCTGGAAATTGCATAATGTCATTAGCTTCGTCAATTCTGTTCAGATCAAGATCAAGCCCTCCAAAACTGCGACCAGGTGCTGAACCTGCAAAATTATTCCTCAACTTATGATTGTTACTGAAATGATCAGTAGTAGAACCTACGTCAGCTGTAGCGTTTCGACAGGGAAATTCTTCAAGAAGACTCTCGTCTGCCACATTAAGATCTATATCCAATAACGGGCGACAGGGTCTGCTTGTAGACTCATCAGGAGTGGAAACATTTACAGAGCCCACAGGTAACTGAGGAACCTTTCTGGGCTCTGCTGGACGAAATGCACTTGTCGCAGCTGAGCCTTTCCATCCAAGTTCCCCTTTACTTCTCAATAAATCAACTGGAGGAACAAACGAACCTTTAGCAGCAGCAGCAACCGTAACGGAAGCAGGAATACTACCAGCAGTGGAGGAAATAGTAGAGGACAAGGTTCTAACAGTGTAGACATTTGATAAACAACCGGGAGCA
>JAOWBF010000001.1:11968651-11979101 GCA_028566175.1 Vinca major
TCTCTAGACATTCTTTTTCTTCTCTCTCTCTGGCAAAGCAAAAACAAATTCTATAAAGTTTTCTTTTTTCCCATACTTTTCTCTCTCCTTTCATCTTTCTCTATCAACCTTTTTGGATGTTGAGCTTTTCCCTTTCCCTGAGGTTGGGTCTTGAAATTTCTTGACTTTAATGCACCTCCTACTTTTGATTTGGACTTTCTTTACAATCAGGTAGTCGTAGTAGTTTTTCTTGGCAAATTTTTACCATTCTTATCCTCCTTTTCACACTTGCATTTAGTAGCATTAGTATTATTCCTCTCCTTCACTACTTTTTTTCTTTTGGTATATTTCTTCAAATTCTTCTTGTATAACATTTGGGAGGGGGAGGGGGAGGGGTGGGGTTGGGGGATTGTACCCCACACATGTGAGCTGTTCTTGTTGTTTGTAACCAATCTTGTCACTGTTATTGTGCTACTTGGATTAAGCTCTTTTTAAGGGTACTCCTCCCCCAAAAAAGTTTCAGTCTTTTCTCTTTAATCTTTGCTTTCTGGGTACTTCAAAAGTTGCATTTTCTTTAATTTCGGTTACTTTTTCATGGTTTTCTGATCTGGGGTTTTTTAATTTTGCAGATTTGGGTTTTTTTTTTGTTGCATTGTTCTTAGTGAATTGAGTAGGTAGTTATAGAGAGAGAAAGTAGAAGAAGAAGAGAGAGAAAGAGTGAGTGATGGCAGGAGGAGCAGCACCTAAGTCAGATGAGCCGACGCCACATCCACCTAAAGATCAGCTTCCTAATGTTTCTTACTGCATTACCAGTCCTCCTCCATGGCGTGAGTAGTCTTTAATTTTTAATTTTTCTTTTTTAGTATATTCTATGATTTTCTGATTATGCCCGTCTCTTATCCATCCTCGCCCGCCCACGCCCCCAATATTCTTAATGGGCTATGTTGTTGTAGTATATTCTATGATTTTTTGGTAATATTATTGTTTAGGTAATTTGGTATAGAAGGTAAAGATTCTTTCAGCAAAATTATTCTTCATCTTGTTATTACTTTTTAGCTTTTGGTTGTATATAGTATATACTCATACCAGTTCATTCTAAGCAGATATTCTGGCTGATTCTACTGAACCCACTTTTCTTTTTCTTTTTTAATTGGCCAGCAATATGGAGAATGTCATTTCCTTTAATTAAGTATATTTTACTAAACTCCCTTTCGCTTGACCGCCAGAAATGAAAAGGGGTTTTATACTATGTGAAGAATCGTGATAATATGGAAAGAATTGTACTGAAGAATTTGTGGATTGCTATACTTGTAGATTTGCTTTATTCTAATTGGGAAATTATATAAGATATGGAGCTCATATATGTGAATTATGTATGCGGTATATAAAATTTATCATCATATTTTTGTGAAATGAAGCTAATTATTTCTCCCGTGGCATTTTTTCGATGAGTCTAGTAACCGATTGGTTATTGAAACTAAGGACTTTTATCTTTTTGTTTGCGTCATTATGGTGGCCTACTTCAATTGTTACATTTTGAACACGGCGAAGATAAGGTGCGGACTTGTTTGTATGTGGAAATAAGTTCAATGCATTTAGATGCCTGTTCTCATAGTTTTTTTTAAAAAATTTAGATAGTGTCGAAAGATTTTGGATTAATTCTTTGGTGTTTGGATTTGTGTGGTGCAGCGGAGGCAATACTCCTAGGTTTTCAGCATTACTTAGTGATGCTTGGCACAACGGTGATCATTCCAACTGCTCTAGTTCCTCAAATGGGAGGAGGAAATGTGAGTCCTCAAGTGAAACTCTACTTTGATTTGCTTTCATCTTGTTTAAACTGAAGATTTTTTACTTGGTTTTAGTTGAAATGAATTTGCTTCTCTTCAGGAGGAGAAAGCAAAGGTTATCCAGACGGTGCTCTTTGTTGCTGGGATAAACACGCTGTTGCAGACAATGTTTGGTACTAGACTACCATCTGTTATTGGAGCATCGTATACCTTTGTGGCGCCAACTATTTCGATCATCCTTTCTGGTCGATGGAGCGATCCAGACCCCATATCGGTATGTGACTGTAATATTGTTTTGCTAAAATGCTTGTCAATCACAGGTGCAAGCAACATTAGTAAAACGCCGGTTTCTGGGCTGAGGATCTATAATATTTTCTTGAAAATCGCATCCTTGATACTCTCTTTCTTATGGAGTTATTAACTTGAAAGAATGGGGGGAAAAGGCTGTTAACATCCTTTAAATCAAGGATGGTAACCAAAGGCTACGACTATTGGCATTACATTCGAATTTTTGTTGCCTTTTTAATTCATAAAATTGTTGCATATATGTTTGTGATTAATAGTATGGTGAAAAACAGAATCTTTGTAGTCAACCTTATATCTATCTGATTATGAAATGGTTTCTGTTTTGATTGTCTATCCAGAGGTTCAAGAAGATAATGCGGGCGACTCAGGGTGCATTAATTGTTGCCTCAACTCTTCAGATTGTCCTAGGCTTCAGTGGTCTCTGGCGCAATGTTGTGAGGTTGGTGACGATCCTGTTATCTCCGTGCAAGAATTTTCAGCCAACCTGAAGTGAACTATTATTTCCTTACTAGTTTTTGAAAAGTTGTTATAAAATAAACTTGTTTGGACCTGCCTTCTTCTGAGTCATTTATTCTGTATGCCTCTAGCTTATTCAGTGTTATAATGATAAAATCTGTAAACATGGGTGAGTCAGAGTTTAACATGCCTTTTCCTGTCGGGAAAAAATAAAACTTTTTTTAGTTGGTCCTACTGATGTTTAACCTAGTTTGTGTTGAAATGCGTTAAAGAACATTCTTTCATACTTTCCGATAGTAACTGGTATGTACTATAAATTGCTATTATCATGTAACAAGAAAATATGATGACTAAAATATAAAAGATAAAATTTGATTGTATAAACCCCGTTTAAGGAAAAGCAAGTCTACCTAGGCTTATAAAAGGCATGTTTCAAGGGCCGGGGGGGTTGTGGAGATGGAGGTAGTTTCAATACAAGCCTACTTTTCCAATCATCCTTAGGTAAGCTACTTATTATTGTACTCCCTGTTCCCGGAATTAAATGTCTGTTAGTTCCCATGATGACATTAGTAGCCCCTTTCTGATGCACTGTTATTGGTTACTATCTTTGAACCAGTAGATTATATTTATACGTAAGTGTCTGCTAGACAAATTTTCTACATCTTCTTTTCTTTTAAACCTAGAGAATCTCTTCAGGGATTCAGTTGTAGTTAATCTTTGTTAACATTTCTGTGCTCTTTGTATGATCTAGGTTCTTGAGTCCACTTTCAGCTGTTCCTTTGGTGGCTCTTGCCGGGTTTGGATTGTATGAGTTTGGTTTTCCCGGGGTATGCATAAATCTTTACTGTTGGAAAATTATGGATTTTCTGCTTTCTAACATTGTTCCTTTGTGAGTATCCATGTTTCCTTTTGTTGCCATGGACTTCCTTCTTATAGCTCTGCTGTTCAATCCTTATTGATTCTTTAGGTTGCAAAATGTGTGGAAATTGGTTTGCCGATGCTCGTCATTCTAGTCATCTTCTCTCAGGTAATATTTATTATTCAATCATGATCATGCATGCATCTTGAAATTATATCTTCAGCTCATGAATACTATTTCCTATTATTGCAGTATCTGGTCCATCTGATAAAACCAGGAAAGCATATCTTCGACCGATTTGCTGTTATTTTCTCGGTGGCTATAGTATGGATATATGCCCATTTACTCACTGTGGGTGGGGCCTACAATGGCAAGCCACCAAAGACACAAGCTAGCTGCCGAACTGATCGTGCTGGTCTCATCAATAATGCTCCATGGTGAGGCTACAGCTAGTTTCTGTTTCTTGCATTTGTCTGCCCTCGTATATCTCTTGGTGTTGGATTATTTGTGGTTAATAATCTAATTTCAGTGGCAGAAAAATAAAGTTGCTTGCATAGTGAATTCTTGGTTAATTTATTGGCTAACTATACCTTTGGCAACATCTTGACCTACGTAGAAAGCCCGTTGCTTTGTATTCCTCTATAACTGCAATTCTGTTCCTTGACTCGAATGTAGGATTAGAGTTCCTTACCCCTTTCAGTGGGGTGCACCGTCCTTTGATGCAGGGGAAGCCTTTGCAATGATGATGGCCTCATTTGTGGCTCTGGTAGAGGTTAGTCATATTATTATCAAGAGTAGTTCACTTTGTATGATTGAAATTTTGATTTATCTATTGTTTCATTGCAAGCCATATATAGCACTTCATGTTGTGAGCTGATGAGGTTAAAAGCCATAGTGGTCTAATCTCGTTTTAAATTTATTTTTGCTTGTTTAGTTGTTAGTCTTTTCTTTTCTCTTTCAGTAATGCTACAGTTTAAACTTGCATCTTATACAGAGGGAAGAGCGTCCTCTTGTTTTTATCTTCTGTCTTGTTACAAATCGGGCTTAATTTCGCTTATGCCTATGTGTGTGCAAAAAGAAGACGTTCTTTTAATTGAAATTTTTTTCATTGTGCTTTTGTTTCATGGATGGGAAACTGGATATATTCCTTTGTTTATCTTGAGAACACGCCAAAAATTAGCTTTTGTAAAATTTGTCCTTCCCATCAATACAAGTGAAAAGCATTCAATGCAAAGTATATGTACTCTTTTGGTAAAGAATTGACTCAAATTTGCAGATGAGTCGAAATATGCAGGCTTTCTAAGATCTTTTTGGTATCTAAATTGCTAAATTTGACCAGGTTCTCAAAGTAATTATTACCTTTGCTTTTTATGTTCTTTTTGCAGTCTACTGGTGCCTTTATTGCGGTGTCTAGATATGCCAGCGCAACTCCTATGCCACCATCCATTCTTAGCAGGGGTGTTGGTTGGCAGGTATTACTAGTCACTTTTACCTTTTCTCGGCGCTTCAGAATAATAACAGTTTGAAGTTTGGCTTTGTGAACATAATTAAACAAATGGATGGTTTTTTCAAGAATAGATGAACAAATACTTACTATTATTCCCTTTACTAAAAGGATGAAGAAATGGATCGACTGGTCAGTTTGGCGTAGGGATGGCAATTTGACCCGTGATCCGTTGATCTGCTCCGCCCCGATAGAATTTGGGGCAAATCAGATCTGATCCGTATAGAATTTGTGGCAGATCAGATCCGATCCGCGAACGGAGCAGATCAAATTCGGATTTCACCCCTGCCCCGATCCGCTTTGATCCGCCCCGATCTGATCCGCACATTTATAATAATATGAGGATGTTATGTGCTAATAATTTAATTGCGTTTTTAGTCCGGATTATATATACATCTCTTGGGGAACCCTAGAAGAAATATCCCCAAATTTTTTGCCCTTCCCCCCCGTTTCTTCCTCCTCAGCGGCGCTCAACCACCGCCACCCACTTGAGTTTTTGCGGTTACTAATAGCAATCTTGTTCAGTGGATATTTTTGAGGTCTATGGCTCACCACAAGTGAAATATCAGCGTGAGTTATGGAACTATCTATTTCAATTGGGGTGTGTTATCACTTCTCTCCCTAGCTGATTGTAGGGCATTTAATCAAGGATTAGAGAAGCCCATTTGGACCCGGCATTGCTCAGGCCAGATCGTTTAAATCAGTTGATTTACATCCCTATTCCTGATGAACTTTCAAGATTTCTAATTTTCAGGGCAAGTTTGAGAAAATCCCCTGTATCTAGTGATGTCAATTTCGAATTTCTGGCCAACTATACTAGTGGATTTAGTAGTGCTGATATTACTGAAACATTGTTTTGTAGAAACATTGTAGTGATGTCAATACGGGGGACTTCATATTTCAACACAACGTTTTGCAGAAACATTGCAGCAATCAAGAGGACTTGAGAGTGAATTTTAAGTTTCCAGAAAGTGGTGCTAAGAATGCAGCTGAAGATCCTTTTGCCTCTGCTACTACAACAACTACTAATGATGAAGAATTATTTGGTTGAGTTTTTGTTTTGTTTAACATAAGATTAGATTGTTTATACAAACTCCTTTTTCATTACATAAATATATTGACCTTCAAATCTTCAGCAATGATTACTGTTGAATGCCTTCTTTGTTTTCTGTACAAAGCCCTAGGACCAAATACATTTTTGGACTGTAATTTTGAATTTTTGCTTCTTTTTAGACTGTAATTTTTTTCTTCTGTTTCTTGGGTTTTTTTGTTCAATGGAGGTCAGTAGCTTTAGCTGGTTTTTGGAAAACAATGGATGTAGAAAACAAGTCTGAAAAGAATGATGAAAGCCACTATTGTGTAGAAATTCCAATTCCATTTTCATATGAAAATGCATCTTAATTGAGATACAAAATCTGTTAAAAAAAATTTAAAAAAAAAATCTGAATGGGGCGGATCGGATCGGATCCGCTCCGGACAGATCGGATCACGGAGCAAAAAATAGTGATTTGGGACGGATCGCGGATCGGATCGGATCGGCATGGGGCAATCGCGGAGCAGATCAGATCGCGGACCGATCCGCCCCGATCTGCCCCGTTGCCATCCCTATGCTCGGGAGGGTTTACGAGAAAAACGACTTTTTTTTATAAAAAACAAAAGAAAAAAAAATATATTTTTTGGTTTTCTGTTTCTGAGGCGGCCCAGTTTTCCTAAACCCACGTTCATCATTGTAATTGGGCCTACTATTTACGGGCTAGCCAGTTCACAAATAAATTTGGACTTATAGTCGAGTAGCTCTCTCTCTAATTTGTTTTATTATTATTTTAGCTTACCCTTCTTGCTAATATGTGTTGTCGCTCTACAATTAAATAGATGGGCTAGGAATCTTATGTCCTTATTCGGTGTCTCTTTTACTGTTTTATCAATAAAAAAATGACATGTATTAAATTTTTAATTAAAAATTATAATTAAAATAAATAATAGAACCTACAGAAGAAAATTATACACTTGACAAAATATCTATTCGTCAAGACAGAAAAGGGGATACAGGAAAGACGATTTTTTACCAGTGGGGTAGTTCTACATTTTTACTCTATCAAATCTCCACATTGAGGAAGTAAAACTCAATGAAACACAAAATAAAATAAGTGATCAAAGTGGGATTTGGCTCATTTCTTGACTTTGTAGTATATCTCCTATCCACTCGTGCATATGTTATACTGAATTTGTATTTGTATTTGTATTTTATTTCCTTTTGGGGAATGCAATGAATAGATATAAAATGTTTGTGCAATGAATTACTTGAAATTCAAGATTTATATAGAAATTTACAAGTCAACACGCATATAAATCCTTTTGTTATTGATGATTAGGTTGATAACTTAAAACTAATATAGGTCTTCTCGTATGTCGTCCATTCTAAATATTCAATTTCATTTGAATGAAATATTTTATTAGTATAATAATTTGCTACCTATAATCTCCTCCCCGGGTTCTTGTATTTTCATTTGACAAAGGAAAGTCCATATAGTGAAGGAAAATTAGAAGAATTTCCCTAACACGTGCTCCATAGATGGCTAGGAATCCTCTATCTTCATTCGTTATTTTCTTCTTTGTTCCTACTAATAAAAAAAATAGATGTATTAAATTTTTAATTAAAAAATTATAACCTAACAGAAATAGTGGAATCCACAGGAAAAATATACACGTAACAAATATTTATTCGTGGGGAAAAAAAAGTGACACGGAACGGGACAGACGATTTTTTGCCAGGAATCTGGACTACTTTTAGTCCACAATTTTGTAAATAAAATCATGTACAAACTTTTTTTTCCTATTCCTCAGGAATAGATTGAGATTGTTTCTCTTTAAGAAAGAGAATCTATAATAGTAGATGAATTAATGACAAAAGAGTTGATACAATTTGTTGCTTGAATTATTTGTTTTTGGAATTTAGAATTTTTTATGCTTTTCATGCAAATTCATTTCTTGATTCTATTGTTTTCTGCATATTGCAATGTTAATTGCTAGGACCTATCAGAAGGTGCATATTAGCCATATACTATCATATATTAGAACAGGAAAAAAAGCATTGAGGTCCACTTATCTTGAATGAAAGATGATAAATTGACTCAAAAATTTGGTCAATTCAATGTGTTTTAAGTTGGAAACAATTTGTTATCGTCCTTGGTTGGTCTACTATATAGTGTATAAGGGCATCGCATATGATGTAATCCACTAGTGGTCATTGATGTTATTCTATAGTATATTGTATATTATACAAAATACATTAGTATACCATACCACAAGCACTATATGGTATACTTTTAAGCTATTAAGTATACTACATACTCACTCCACTCCGTAATATAAGACTTTTAAACATGTAGCGAAAATTAAGGAAATAAAAAAGTAAGGTACTTTGTTAATCAAAATACCAATATTATTTTTTAAATAAAACTTGTGTACCACTAATTCTATTTAAGAAAAATAATAATATTGATATTTTAATTTTTTTCTTCGTTAATTTTCGCTACATTTCATGATATAAGGAATGAAGGGAGTACATTGTATGTATACTTCTAAATTATTCAAAAAAATGGATCTAAGATTCGAGGGCTCATGATCATTTGATTCGTAGTCTTGATTGTTTCATTCTTTCATAGTTCATACCTGTTTTGAATGTGTTGGTCAAGTGCCTAATCTAGGAAATATTCTCCGCTTAAATTTTTATTATCCCACTTTTGATATGATTTCATATGTATGTGTTGGTGCTTCAAAATTTCGCTGGCTTCATTGCGGAACGGGTAGGTCTGCACGTACGGGATTGTACTCGTCGTTAAATACTTCAGAACACCTGTAATATTTTTTACATCAGGATATCTGTCCTGAGGCTTTTCGTTTATACTGAAAAAAAGATGTTCTGCATAAGATCGGAATGCTTTTTGTTGTTGGAAGAAGAAATTACTGCTTAAAGAATTTTACATCTTACAAGTATGAGTAGCATTTTTTAGATGTTGACCACATAATGCATTTGGAAAATATAGATTCAGACTCTATGGCAAAAAAAATCTTTATGGGATGGACCTTGTGGGTACCTGTGAGACATGGAAGCCTGCGGGATCTACCCTGTATGTGAGTCCTGTCTGGAATTATATGAGAAGAGTGTGGGGCCGGACACACAAGGGCCGCCACATGCCAGACTTTACCCTCTATGGTGAACCCAACCAGAGAAGGAAAGAATATGCCTATAAAGAGTCAATATTTTAACATGAAAATAACTTTAAAATAAAAATTATGAAAACAAAGAAGTCAAGAACTGTTTTGTAAGCAATTCATCTGTTATAGATTCTGTTTCTAAAAAGGGGGGAAAAATCTCCATCTATTCCATTGGAATAGAGAAAAAAGAATATACATATTTTTCTTTACAAAATTGTCACAGGCCTATTCATACTCTACTTATGATATCAATGAAGACTTCCTCACTGCAAGGAATAGTGATTCCACCCATTGGATGCTCAAATCCATACTCTTCCTCAGCTTGAGCCAACAATTCTTTAAACAAGGGATCATTCAGATGTGATATTGGGATGGTAAATCGCTTCTTTTCGTCCTTCCCAACATAAACTGCAAAACATCCTTTTGGAATATGAGTTGAAGTTGTTGCTGCTCCATTTTTTGACGATGAACGCTTAAGAAATTGCTTAGAATGAATTATACGAGGCATACGAATAGCCATGGTTGAGTAAGTAAACTCTATCTGATATGTGAATGTGCAGATATTGGCAAAGAACAAGTGAAAGGAGAAGAGGCTGAGCTTGTTTGAGTTTGAGTTGGAAGAAATGCTCTTGATTGTGTGATTTATATAGGAGAATGGGAAGTCAAGAAATCTTCAATAGTGATTTGTGTGGCAATAGAGGCATTTGGGTCCATACAGAAAATGGAGATCAAAACATGATATATATTATATCACATGGTTCTGTCTTCCAATGATCCTCAATCATTTAATGTAAAATTGATTCAATTGTTTATAATGTTTGATTATTACAAATGATAATGGATATCTGAGTCAGAAGGAAAATGATTGATAAGGATGCTATCTTGAGTGGAATAAAAGACTTTACATAATGGTCCAACACAAGTTGTCATAATGTACCTTAGGGTATCACATGGATTTGCCTCCCAACAGAAAATGTCAATGCTAGTGTCTATCTCCACAATAGCAACAAAGTCTTAATTCCAAATAATTAAGGTTAGTTACACGAATATATTAATTGTACTCATATCTGTATTTCTTTGAAATTTAATGCCTCATGGCCTTACAAAAAGATTAGATTTCATTGAAAAAAAATGATTTAAGGATCATTTGAAAACAGAACCATGTGATACAATATACTCCTTCTATTCCTAAATATAAGACTCTTTAGACAATTTGAGAAAAGTAAGGATGTTGTCATTTCCACCTAAACTTCCAATATTACCCCACCCTCCCTCTTTCTCACACTTCTACATCATAAAGAAAGGAAAATGTTGAGGGTATAATTGGAATGAATTGTTGAC
>JAOWBF010000001.1:12093209-12110303 GCA_028566175.1 Vinca major
CCCTTATATCGCATTCCTCACTTGATATTTGCTTGAAGGACTAGAATTGAATTGGGAGAGGATTTATTTCCTAACAGAAGATGTCAACATTGCCGTGGAAGCTGCACGGAGAGCTCTTGCTAGAAATGGGGGCAAAGACTGGGCCTCAGCAACCGGGGCACATCGTGCAAAATATCTGCGTGCCATTGCTGCAAAGGTGGATTGAGTTATAAATTATAATTTTGTTTTGTGTTAAAATTATCTAATTGAATTTCAGTCATCCATATTCATAGTCATACTCTTAGTGCGAGGTCCTATTTCCGAGAGAAATTTTAGCAAACACCCGATTGTTTCAATATTAGACATGGTGTAAATTATTTTTGTAGTTCCATTTTTCTTTTCCAAAATTATTTTATGTTTCTATTATATGATTATGTTAAAATCCCGCATCTCTGTTTAATCCCAAAAGATTGGGTCGGCTACATGAACCAAACAAAGAATTATGTAAGGTCATCAACATGGATGCAGAGTCCTCGGTCACTAGAATTATAATTCAGGGACAGGGAATAAGTCCAATTCTATTTTTTGTTTTTATCTACATGTCTTCAACTCTGAGGACTTTTAGCTGGTTAGAAATTGATCTGTAAGAACATTTTTGGTTTCGTGTTCAGGATTATTGTTTTCACAATTGTACGTTGGAGAAATCCCTTTCTGCAGCACAAAAGTCCAGAGATTTTATTCAGTGGCCATGGTTTCAAAACTCTTTGTCAGATACTTGGTTTATGAAAAATATGATTTACATGGCTCCAAAAAGTATCATAATTTTGAATTATCTTGACGAGAAAGGGCTGTAATTTAACGTCTATGATCATTCTTTCCTTTCATGTTTAGGTAACAGAGAGGAAATCTGAACTAGCCAGGCTTGAAGCAATTGATTGTGGGAAGCCACTAGATGAAGCAGTCGGGGATATAGTATGTTTTGAGAATTTTGTAGTTTGGAACATTTTTGTGTTGGCATAGTAAGAAGACGTGGGCTTATATGGTTTTTACGTCTTGTAGGATGATGTAGCTGGATGTTTTGAGTACCATGCAGATCTTGCTGAAGCTTTGGATAAAAGACAAAAGACTCCGATTTCTCTTCCAATGGATACAATGAAATGTCATGTGTTGAGGGAACCAATTGGTGTTGTTGGATTAATTACTCCATGGTACTAGCACCTTTTTAACTACTATTCGTGGTTTTCCCGTCTCTTTCTTCCATACACATCTTTCCATTATGAATGAGACTTCTGCATGAAAACGTCCGTCTTCTATTTCAAAATTTATTATCTTTTTGTTTATGAATTGAAATGAATAATACAAAAACACTCCTAATAACAGTGTAGTAAACAGGATAATCTAGATTAGGCTAAGCTTTCAGTGAAAGCTTAAGTTATTTATAATGAAGATAAGTTCGGAGAGCCGAGCATAGTGATTCTAGATGAGAGCGCAACGTTCTTGATCTCAAGTAATCAATGAAAATAATTTATTAGAAAACATGCTTTGAGCAGAAGGGAATCAGACAAGATGTCTTCTTATACTGAAGATCTGATTTGATTTTTAGTTTTTAGGATACCTCTGATCTTCAGATGTTATTTTGTTTTTTATTTTGAATTATGTTTGGCCGCGTTAACCAAGACTTATATCTCCTTTGTCCTTGCTTTGACATTTATCATTACCTGATCTAAATATTTGTTGCCGCTACTAAATTTTGTTAGGGTTTAAAGATCTAACTCGAAAGACTACAATAGATTATGATTCTAGGCAGATTGTAAGTCACATAGAGGTGTAGCCAGAACATAATTGTGTGTACTGTCTTCTGCTATCATGTTCTATAGCATCATATTATTTGTTTTCCTTACTGTTCGGGGAAATAAAATTGTACAGGATAGTATTGCTATTCCAAATTTTGTTAATAGATGGTATTGTGTCTGATAATTGTGAATTTTGACATGCATATCGGTTTTTATTTCCAAAGGAATTATCCTATGCTGATGGCTACATGGAAAGTTGCTCCTGCCCTGGCAGCTGGATGTGCTGCAATTCTTAAACCATCCGAATTAGCATCTGTGTGAGTTCCTACTTCATTTCAGTGTCTTTTCCTCAACTTGGCTTGTTATGCTTGTAATAAACATTACAATATCCAATCTCTCAGTACATGCTTGGAGTTGGGTGATATATGCACGGAGGTTGGTCTTCCTCCTGGTATTCTCAACATTCTGACAGGATTGGGCCCGGAAGCTGGTGCTCCTTTGGCATCTCATCCCCATGTTGACAAGGTTTGCCAATCTTTCCTAATTGCTTTCCATCCTGTGTTATATTTTGGAACCTTGCCAATAGTATTTTGTATTTTTCTTTAATTTTTTTGGGGGGGAAATTTGATACTCCCTCCATCCCAAATTGATAAACTAAAATGGAAAGTGAACATTCATTTTGGGACAAACTAAAATGGAAAGTGGACATTCAATTTGGGACGGAGGGAGTATATGCTAAAAGTTAAGAGCTACTTAATAATGACAGGTTGCGTTCACTGGAAGTAGTGCTACTGGCAGTAAAATAATGACAGCCGCAGCTCAAGTTCTTAAGGTATTTTATCACACTCAAACTTATTAGTTACATTTTAATAAAATTTTCCAAATTCTAATGTTTGTAGTAAATTGATTTTGCTTGCAGCCGGTAACTCTTGAGCTTGGAGGAAAAAGCCCAATAGTTGTGTTTGAGGATGTTGACCTTGACAAAGGTTTGTTCTATTCAACCGTTAGAATTAATGCTTATGCTTTTAGAAGCTCGGTTTTATATGTTTAAGCATCAGTCTGAGACAAGGTTATTACTCGTGAAATAAATAAGGAATCAGATTCAGATTGAACTTGTAGGTTCTTTCGTGTCTGAAAATCCTAATGCTAGTATTATTTCCATTGAAACAGCTGCTGAGTGGACGTTGTTTGGTTGCTTTTATACGAACGGCCAGATCTGTAGTGCAACATCACGTCTACTAGTTCATGTAATTATACAGCCTGCATACATGATGCAGATAATATCTCCTTTACTGATTTTTTTATTATACAGCTATCTCCTTAACAGTGTTTATTAATTCTACTTTTGTGATACTATCCCACCATTACAATTGTGTCGTTGGTTGTAGATATGCATGTGGCTATACTTTAAATTTCTTATTCTTTATTCAATGTAAAATAGAACCCACATATAATATGAAGATATATGCATGCAGATGTGAATCTCTGTGTTCATACAGATCAAAAGTCTTATTATTCTTATGTTCTAATATTGACACTAAATGTTTTCGATTTGCTGCTTATTCTTGATGTATTTCTTTTCCGATGTAGCTGAATAAAAGCGTGAAATAGCACACTGAACAACTTTTATTGGTCCTGATTTCCGTAACCAAGTTTAATATATGTCAAAATGTACCTGGGGTCCCACATTTTGAATTTTACCAAGTTCATCTTTTCATTTGAAGAACAGAGTGAAGCAGCTTTCTCCGTAAGCATATTTTAGAATTTAGTCCAGAGTGTTCCTCCTGTAACCTTTTCGGTGCAGTCTTGTTGTTTGAATAAATAAATGCACTTGTCTACTTCAGTTGTTACTTCAAGTCATTATCTATTGGTGATCATGCAATTCTAATCTTTGCTACAATAGTATATCATTTAGTGGGTAGTCGAGGATTGAAATTCAGAGAAGTTTATGATCACAATAATCGAAATGCAGAAAATTGTGTCATTAAGGATTGTTAGAGGCCTAGGCATTTGGTGTGTGGTTTTGTTATTTTAAAGGTTATCTAGACACGGTAACATATAAGTAAAATTATGGCTCTCACTCTGTTTACTCGTCCACGGAGTATTTCATCAACTAATGTAGGGTGTCGCTACTGTGAATGTTCCAGGAAAGTATTGCGGCTAAGTTCCTGGAGAAACTTGTAAACTGGTGCCAAAACATCAAAATTTCAGACCCCTTAGAGGAGGGTTGCAGGCTTGGTCCTGTTGTTAGTGGAGGACAGGTAAAAGGGCTTGTTGAGCTTTTCCATTATTTTCTTTCTCTTATGTTTTTAAAAAAGAAAACGCCTTTTCTTTTTCTTGGGTTCTTTTTTGGTACATCTTATGGGGGAGAAGAAACTTTACCAGGCCCGATGGAGAATAATTTTTCAAATGGGGTTCAAAAGTGGCAATTCTATCTGATTTCCTCTGATCCAATATTTTGACATTTTTCCCACATGGCGATGTATTAAGGATTTATTGCGAAATATTAACGTTTTTGAACTCGTATTGTATTTCAGTATGAGAAGATTATGAACTTCGTCTCAACAGCTAGAACCGAAGGAGCTACAATATTATACGGTGGGGAGCGTCCTGAGGTAATACTACTACCTAAAGACCGCAGCTGCTCTTTTGAAATGTACTTGCAAACTAATTCCACAAACATTTGCAGCATTTAGGTAAAAAAAGGGTTCTTTCTCAAACCTACAATTATTTCTGATGTGACTACGTCTATGCAAATCTGGAGAGAGGAAGTATTTGGACCAGTTCTATGCGTGAAGACCTTTTCAACAGAGGAAGAAGCCATTGAACTCGCTAATGACACACAGTGAGTTGGTTTTTTTTCGTCTTCCATTTTTACTTACTAGTGGTTGTAGTTTACTTCACCATACCTCTGTGAATAATTTGAAGTTCTCGTCTTCTTTGCCGGTAAAAACTTTTTACAGCTATGGTCTGGGTGCGGCTGTATTGTCAAAAGATCTTGATAGATGTGAGCGTATGACGAAGGTGAAAATCCTTTTACCACTTAATTCACTGACGATTCACGTCTAGAACTTCCCCTTAAATTAGAGAGGATGACTTATCTTGGTTGCTACTGTTGAACTTGGGCAGGCTTTCCAAGCTGGGATTGTTTGGGTCAACTGCTCACAGCCAAGCTCCTGTCAAGCTCCTTGGGGTGGCAAAAAACGCAGCGGTTTTGGTCGTGATCTAGGAGAATGGTAACTTTCTCAGTCCTTACTTCGGAAGCTCTTCTTTCCCGCCTTTTTTTCTTGATAAGGGTAATTTCTGGTTTAACATGCATGCAAATCTATGTCCACGTATGGGGTAAGGGAAGTGTCGAACTTGAGTTATGTTGTTTTAGAAGCAACTTGTTGTGCTAAATGCCCATGTCCATGTAGTGATGATTTGATATCGTCGAGTAGGATTTTCTTGGATAATTTTTTTTTAACAACTCTTCTTTTACAGGGGGATCGAAAACTACTTGAACATCAAGCAAGTGACGCAATATGTTTCCGATGAAGCTTGGGGTTGGTATGCATCTCCTTCCAAGCTATGAAAACTTTCTTGGTGAGATCCACAGTTAGCTATTGTGCCATATCTGAGCACCTAAGGCAAAGTGAGTTTAATAATAGGTAAAGGTAGCCAGCATTATCACAACCCATAAAGAAGTGAGTTTATTGTGCTATAAGTGAACACTTTCTGATGAGTAGTTGAAAAATGTTAAACATTGTGCTATTAAATAAAGAGATATTAGCCTTTTTTGCCTATGCACTATTTATTTGTTTTGAAACAAGTTGGAATAAGCCCAATTCTTCAAGAACTTGGTTGCATTGAGAAGAAGACTTGTGAGTCATGAAACCAAGCGGATTTGACTGTTTTCTGTGCATGAAATTCTTGCTTTCTCAAATTTGACATTAATTGCAGTCGGCTTTTGGGCTTTGATGATCGCCCTGCTTTGACGCTCAATTTGTAATGTCCGGCTTTCTCCCTCACCTCTTGCTTATTTGTATTGTACCATTTGTATGTTATTCCTGAAGCTAATTTATAAGCATTCGGAGAAGAAGGGAATTAGCGGTCATCTTTTTCTCTTATGGACTTTGCACATTTTTCTCACTTGTTTAGCTTGAGATTCAATTGTTTCTTGTCCATTTGGTTTCGAAAGGTTCCTCAAAAGTTGGAGGTTTTTTCTTCATCGTGGAGGCTTAGTTGAGATTATGCATGAAGTAGTTGAGATTATGCATGAAGTAGTGATAACTTTCATGATTTGTTTCTTATTTTTCAGAAAAAATAACTGAAATGAAACTAAGTGTTCAAATAATAAAGTGCATCTACTGCAAAGTTCATTAGATCATCACTCCTCATAGTGCCCCTCAAAGAATCATCAAAATAAGGCTAAACACCATCAATACCTGCAAAATAAGAAAGCGAATGGACTGACCTTCGAGGCTCAGTAAGGACCATACGACCACTGGATGAAGTAACATATAGACACTAAAATATTTTTCCGTTTCCCAAAATACCCCTTTGAAAAATACATTTGACACGACGGACACACACTATAAATCATTATAAACGCACTAACACTACACTGCATAAGTCCCACATGACATTGAACAATAACACTAGAAAGATAGAGTTGGAAAACCTCACAAGACATAACACAACGCAACTCACTGTGACCCTCTGGACAACCTAACCAAGAGTCCGGTCGATCAGTGGCCATCCGGGATCAGAACAAACAGAAAGGCAGAACTCCGGTCGACCGCAACCTACACTCAGTCGACCGTGAGCTGCGGACGAAGGGATCGTCCGTAGGTCCGTTCGCGGCTTCGCCCGTGTTAAGCTAGTACCTACTGTCCTTCTGCAGACGAACCCTAGGATGAATGGTTCGTCCACACCCTGCGAAAAATAGAAAAATAATTGTAACTTTATACACAAAAGTACCAATTATGCACCAACACTTTCTCAACCCAAAACACATATTTTAGACTCCAAACCAAGTAACAAATAAGACCGAAACAAGAACAACAAATTGAAACAACAATTAAGCTAGATAGCCATATTTTTTGCATAGAAATGCTTACACAACCTAATGCACGACAAGCACCACACATTGCCCATACGGAACAAACGATCACAACATCGTTTAGATACTACGAACATCACTACTACTATGACACGACTTCCCACAATTCTAGATCAATCATCCAATCAGACTCATAATCACTGCTAACAGTCCCCACATGTTATTCCTCTAAGGACATGCCACACATATCAATCACAGGTCCGGCTAAATCTCTCCCTCGAAAAGAGGCCAAATATAAAGAATACGTACATTGTCTCATAGCCCGCTTAGGAGCTCCACAATGAACTGTTAGCAGTCCTAACTTGTTTTTTTATCCTAGGGTTCGAGCCACACATATCACATAACATTCATCGTGAAATCTCGGGGTTCTAGCGAAACATAATTTGGACGTATCCTATTACATATTCTTTCATAAACAAGAGCTCTAAACCGGGGCGACTCTCTAATAGCAATTACAAGACATTAAATAAATATATACACATCATATGCAGATATCAAATTACAAATGCAATTCAAAGCAATTATATCAACATTTCATCATTTTTAAAATGTAACAAAATATGGAATAAAACCCAATTCAAGACATTTATATAATTTCAGTAAAATAATATTTAATGCTAGTTTTAGCACTGAAAAATAAGGGTGAAAGATCCTTACTTGAAAAGCTTAATCGAAATACTACAAAAACTCACTAACACCGAAACGTAGGAATTCTAGCCTATTTCAAACGTCGATATCTCACTGCTCATGACTCGAACCTGCAATCCGTCAGCGTTCACTCGTAGCCCTTTCAATTCGTTTGAAATCGATATAAAGTATGCCCAAATCCGATATCGTTTAACCCTTCAACGATAGGAAACTCTCACATCACTCAGTTTTGCTAACCCAGAATTTCAGCCAACTTCAATCCTAAATTGCTCTCAACGAAGAACTCCAAATCCTAATCCATCGAATTTCCAGACGTAATGTTTTCAATTATCTTTCTAACCCAATAAGAATCACTTAATTCTGACACCGATTACTATATCAATTTCCCCGAGAACTTCACAACACTTTTTTTCCTCCCTTCCTCTCATTCGTTTCTTTTTCTTTCTCTTCCTTCTCTCAGACATTTCTTTCTCCCCTCTTTTCCACGTTCTCTCTTCCTTTTTCTTTTTATTATTTTGGTAACTCTCTAATACCACTATAACTCCTAATTTTGCCCCAACTCCTTAATTAATTTCCTCAAACACGGGTGAAAATCCTCTGTCCCTTTTCATGTCCCCATCTCTATCCCCAACCAATCAAAATTTACTATATAAATATTTTTTAATTATATATACACAGAGTGAATTGTGATTGGATGGGGATAGGGATGGGAACAGGAACGGGGATGGAGGAATTTTTGCCCTCAAACACTCATCTAATTTAATTAATCTTCTAATTAAAACTCAACTAAATCCCCCAACTTCCAAACTCTCACACTTAACCCCAATCTTCCTGACACGTACAAAGTACCCCTCAATTAACGTACCCTAATATAACACATAAACACGTTGTAACAATTAAATAGATATGTAATCACATAATCACCAAAAATAAATTAATGCCACCGAAACTAGCCATGCAATAATTAATTACAATTTAATTAATATGTTGGCAAAAACTCTCGGGTATCACAGTTTGGTTGGCCAATTTAAGTTGGAAAGGTCGTTCCACGAGAACGCCCATTCCAAGAAGAATTGGGAAAGGTTATTCTATACCAAAACTTATAAAATGACATTTTTAAGAGAAGTTGTAATTGTTAATTAATAGTAAGTGATTGTTACACCGTACTTTTATTTAATTAATTATAATGTTTAAATTACACAACAACGCATTTTTACTTTGTCGCCAAAACTTTATTTCTCTTGGTAGAATTTCATAGGTATAATTCTATAAACATTTTTTTTTGTAGTTTTTTTTTTCAATCCAAAATAAATTTATTTTTGTGACTATCTTGACCTAATAATATAGAATATGTTTCAATGATTAAGATATATTTCTTTTATATATGTTTGATATATAATGTTAATGTTATTTAAGTAAGATTTTTGTGAATGGTATGTTTAATTAGGTATTGCCGTTAATATATACTATTATGGACTTTAGGTCATATTATATTTAATTCTATTACGACATTGAAGAATAGATTCATCAAATAAAGGAAAAGAATCAATGTTCTATTTTGTCAGGGTCGTGTAAGACCTTCAAAAAGTTATGATGTGCTAAAAAAAATAGTTTGGTGGTTAAATAGATGACTCATAGTTTATGAGACAAAAATTAAACCTTAACAACTTTAAAAAAGTATCATCATGAAATGATTAACTATGTTATAAGATCGATTAAATGAAATGACGACATTATCTATTGAGATGAAATGTTAGAATATATTAATAATAAAGTTTTAATAAATAATTTTGCAGCTCCAAAAGTTAGAATAAAGATAAAGAATTACTACCTCCGTCCCCATAAAGATACGCTTTTTCACCACACGTATTAAGGAAGTAATTAACATGGTTAAGTTAATAATTTTTGTTTAGTATTTTCAACATTAAAACGACTTTTAACTAATATTACGAAAGTGGACATATCTTTATCCATATGATGGCGTATTAAATTTAGGACTCACATGCACGTTTCGTCTAGGCCCCCAAAACTCTATGTTCAAATCTGATATGGACCGGATCCATGTGGTCCCTGCAGAGTGAGGAGAGAGAAGAAAATACAGTGATGTGGCCAAATCTGAACCGCATGGTCCAGTGGACCTAGTCCATATCAGAATAGTTCAAACTCTATACACAACTTTATATTATGCTTTTGTCTTTCAGATATTGGGATAGAAAGAAAATTTTAAATTAATTTCGAATAAAAAATAATTTTATTCGAAAAAAATTATTTACGACGTATGAAATATGTCGTAAGAGTGGTTTGGGATGAAACCTAATGCAACCAAGAGACTTAGTGGGAGCTTATCTAAAAGTACTATTACTATTCACTACTTCCGGCTCAAATAAGTGATCTCAAATTTTTTTTTTTTTTTTAAGTAGTTGCCCATGTATGAATTTAAGACGACATTAATTCATTGTTATCCCATTTAGGAATTTATCAAACGCAATATTTATTGTGTTTAAAGTTCTGATGTGGCTTTTAATCATTTGACTTAAACAATTAACTGTCTTCCTAATGTGTGAGAATTAGCTCATAAATCTCCATGTCCCCTCAAAATCAGTTGGCAATGAGAGGTGTTAACCCATAAGTTTATAAGTTATTTTGAGATACCATGTGAGAATTAGCCCACGGGCATCTATATCTTCTCAAAACCAATTGGCAAGGAGAGGTATTAACCCATGAACTTATAAGTTATTCGGATATTCCTTAGGCACTCGATGTGAGACTTTATATTTTAACATAATGCATGCGAAATTTTATTTGGAACTGTTCATTTGAAACGGAAAAAGGAGTACAAAAATAGATATCTAATTTGAAACATTTTAAGAATTGATGTAAACTATTCCCAATGGAGGGGTAAACAACTGAAAGATCATTATACAGTAAATTCCAGTTACATGTTGCGCAATGGTGCGAACAAATGAAGAAGCGTTACAGTTTACAAAATTCATAATTAAAAAATCAAACCCTAACATATAAGTGTTCAAGCTTCAAGACAAGCCATGCTTCAAATCTTCAATGTGATGGCCAGTGGCGGAGTCAGGATTTAAGTTTGGGGGGCCGAGTAGAAAAAATTAAAAATTCTTGGGGGCGTAGTAGAAAAAAATCTTCTTTATTCTGAACCGTTAGATATATATACTTAGTATATAAAAGAAAATTGTAAATTTTTGGGGCCCTGCCCCCTTCAATGCTCCACCACTGGTGATGGCGTCGTAGTCCTTTGCTCAAGTCAATCTTCAATCTTTGAGTATGATGACATTGTTCTTCATTGGTACAAGTCATTCTTTAACGATGATCTTGTTATCCATTATAAACATAGGTCATAATAGGAGAATCCACATTATCACAATAAAAAACATCGTTAAAGATCATATCAAATATTTGTTAAGATCAAAACTAAGTAGATAATATGTAGGGTTTACACACGCTTTACTCAATCTTCTCATGCAAAAAGAACATTTTGATGTTCTATGAGAAATATCTATGAGCTTAGACCGTCAAAATAAACCAAATGTTCATTTACGCTTTGTAAAATGGGCACCCTTCAATAAAGCAAGTTAAATTTTCTGTGTACGTTAAAATTCCATGTTTACATATCATAATATAAGTCGGTAAAAAATGAAACATATTCAACCAACCCCGAATTTTATGGAAATGGAGGGAGTAGGCTAGTTTATCAATTTTTGTTAGAGACAAACAATTGATGATTATCTAAAGTTATTTGTTAATGTGATAGATATATTGCAAGCTCTAAGATCTTCAAGCTAAATCCACAAAGGCAACGGAATACGTACTAAATGAAGATTCAAGATATGCCAACATATGAAGAAACCAAACCTGGAGGTGACCGGGCAGTGCCTCATCTACCAATTAGACACCGATCCCTCACACAGAATGACTAAATTCTAAAAATAAAGCTTAATTAAATATAACAGAAACATAAAGTTTACATCATAACTTAACAGAGTACTACAAAATATCTTATGTATTCTTACAATCCATAAAGAAACAACAAGTCCAAAAGGTAAAACATATACTATCTATTACATCAAAGCTCAACCAAGCATTTCATCAACCCGTGGTTCATTAACCTGATCAAACACTTGCTTACCAACAAAATATAAGTAATGGACTGAACTACTAAACTAGCTTAGTAAGGTCCCAACACCATTGGGATGAAGTACTGTTAGACCCGAAAAACATATTCTCATTTCACCCAAATCATGTGAAACGATGCATACTTTACTTGGCAAAACTATACTTGAAATACACTTTAAAACACTCGAAATAACTTTGCAAAATGCTTTACAGAAATAGGAACTTGCTATGCTTGAAACTAGAATGGTATAGAAAATGAAGTCGACCAGAAATAGACCCTCCGGTCGACCTAGGATGAAGGTACGATCAACCTAGGTTGAAGGTACGGTCGACCGAAATCAAGTTAGAAATATGGACAAAAAGTTCGGACGAGATACATAACTTTTCGGTCGATATAAGTTCGTCCAAAGCAACTCTGGTCGAGTTGAAAACTACCTCGGTCGACCGACATCGACTATTCGTCGTTTGTAAATAGCCCCAGTAGTTTACTTCAGACAATCGGTTTGGTCTTCCGGTCTACCGAGTCAATCTTCTGAGGTTCAGAACAGGGCAAAAAATGTAATTTTTTACTATGGAAAATACATGTCTGAAATCCCCAAACTATTTCAACCCCAAATATACCGACTTGACATCTCAAATAAGCAATTTAGCACATACAAACATCTTGAATACAAATACTCATCTACTGCTCTAATACTTTCTATA
The DNA here is from genome assembly GCA_028566175.1 of Vinca major. Classification (NCBI taxonomy): domain Eukaryota; kingdom Viridiplantae; phylum Streptophyta; class Magnoliopsida; order Gentianales; family Apocynaceae; genus Vinca; species Vinca major. The sequence goes on from JAOWBF010000001.1 coordinate 12,105,579, forward strand.
CTTGCCATTATCCATATTTCTGGTATTATTCTCACAGGGCCGATGCCCTTTGAACTTGCTATATCAATTCACTTTCTTATAGGCTATCTCCCTCACCAGTTGATCTGTACCGGAGGATTCTAAACTCACGAGGTTCTACCTCATGAGAAATTCATATCCTTCTATTCCATCTCGCATGACCCTGTGTCGCGGTTCTTGCAAGGTCTTACCTTCTGATAACTGTGGTGGGTACACATGGATACCATACTACACTTCTACTACTGATATACTATACAACAACAAAACTGAATAATCCACATAACATCACAGAACTGAATAATCACATATGAACTCAAAACTTCCAACTTCAACATAGATATCATGTAAGCACATTCTAGAATACTTCATCCATTTTATGTAATAAAAAAATGAAGAAAACATAACATCATTTCTGAAAAAACATCTTTCACGCTTTTGGACTGAAAAACAAGTTTGAATGGTCCTGACCTTAGCAACTTAATTCTATAACCTCAAAAATGCACCAAAGCAGAATTTTCAAGATTCGTAGTCCCTACTTCCCGAAGCTATAACTTTCTCTAGAGAACTCTAAACGCTATTCTGCCAAAGCTCAAGCGTAGCTCTCCCAGTCTTCTTAAATCGAACACTGTTTACTATCTCAAATCTGTAAAACACTCTCATTTCTCTATTTTTCCTGCCTTTCTCTTCTCATTTTTCCTCTCTTTTCTGTTATTTCCTTCCTTCTAACTTCCCCCTCCTAATACTCCTTCAAAACCACCTTAACCACCCCTAACTCTTTCACAAAATATCCCACAACTTTATATTATCTACACTCAAGTCCCCCAACTAACCAAACACACCACAACGCTCCTTAACAAATATAGTACATGACATATATCATGTGAAAGTCAAGTAACACACAACATTAAATAAAAGCATGCTAGACACGTAAGCATGAAAAGTTCCTGGTATCACAACTTTGAAACCTCAAGTATACAAGCGTAGATTATCATTCTTATATCAAGTAAACCCTAGGATCTACGCTCAGTTAATATATTTCACACTTGACAGGCATGCACTTAAAACATTTTCTAAAATGGAAAGTCTTGTTGTTTTTAAAATCGTTGTTTTCATATTTCGATCAATAAAAGACAAAATGTGTTTGAAAATATTTTTCAAAGGTTTTCTAGTAGTACAAATTATTTTGGCATGAGCTAGAGAACATTGGAATAGAGCCTTTATACCTTCACCTAGATCGACCGAGCCTCAAAGCTCGGATAACCTAATGAAGGTCGGTCAACCGATCTGTGTGGAAGGTCGACCGAAATGTGAAGTTATACTTAGTCATTTTAAATGTTCTTGAACTCCAATGGTTAGCTGGAACGGTCAACCTATGTTCAAGGTCGGATGATCGAGCTTCTACTGCGATCGACCGATGTCCTTTTGTGGTCGACCGCATGTTTCCAGTAGGCTAGTTAATTCTGGCTGGACGAGCCTCGAACGACCTGATAGCCATGTTGGTCGACCATTGTCTTATCACTGGATAGATACTAACCTTTGTATCATTAAATGCACTTCGATTTTGAACTCATTAAAATAACCAAAGGCTAATTTTGTTTTTAGTTAACTTAGCCATTAAGTTATACACCTTTCAAACAAGCATTCAATACACTTTCATGTGCTAAACAAGTGTGATTCTGATCATTTGAGCTTAGAAAGACTGAGCTATAATTTTGTATGTGATTAGTTTGGCTAAATCTTTCCATCTACACTCTTTATGAGTTGTGCTCTTTGTGAGCTTATGAAGTTATTGTTGTGTAAAACTCTTAGTGAGTTAGACACTTGTGTAATATTGGTTTCATCAAACCAACATTAAGTTGTAAATGAATTATAGTGTGTTGTTGAAATCATTGGGTTAGTCTCAAGGCATTGGACGTAGATTATTAGTGAACTAAACCACTATAAATCTTGTGTCTTTGATCATTCTTTATTATCTTGAAACTCTCTAGTTTGGTTAGTTAACTTCTCATCACATTTGAAATAAAGTTTTAAAAGATTACGAAAAACCCAATTCATTTATCCCCGCCCCTTAGGTTTTTTCATTTGGTATCAGAGCCTTGTTTTCTCCTTTTTGATTTAATCACCTTGAAGAAAATATCTATGATTGGGCATTCAGATCTTGCTTATCTAGAGGGGTCTTCTACAAACATTCATCCTTTCTTTGATGGAGCAAGCTATAAGTGTTAGAAAAATCAATTTTCTATCAATGTTTATCCCATAAAGTTTGAGTTGTGGAGAGTGATAGAAGCTAGACCTTATGTCCTGATGAAAGAAGAAAATGGTGTAAGAGAAGTCTAAACATGAGTTTTCCGAGTTTGAAGTTATGAAAATGGCCATGGAATTCCAAGCAATGAATGTTATTAGTTGTGATCTACATCAAAATGAGTACAAATGAGTAAGTGGAAGTGAAACGACTCATGACATATGGAAAACTCTTGAGGCCACAGACGAGGGAACAAATAAAGTCAAAGAGTCCAAACTCAACATGCTAGTGAGAGACTATACATTGTTCACCTTGAAATCCACTGAGAATATTAGTGATATGAACACTAGATTCACCAACATCATCAATGGCTTAAAGGCATATAAAAATACAAATTCCATTGGTGAAGTTAAGATGAAAATCCTCAATGCTCTTCCAAAGGCTTGGGAGGCAAAAGCCTTAGCTATTGAAGAGGCAAAAGACTTAAATGTTTATCCAACAGAGAAACTCATTGTATCCCTTCTCACTGATGAGATGAAACTAAAAAGGTAAAACTAGCTTAGAACGTGGTGAAAAGGCACCAAAAGAATTGCACTCAAAGCTAGTGAAAACAAAAATTATCACAAGGAGAAAACAAGTGATAATGAAGAGCTTGATCTCGATGATGAGACAATGGCTATGGTGGTTAGAAGAATGATCATAAATGTATTCTAAGGAGGAATGGGCAAAGGCCATTTCAAGCTAAAAAAGGAAACATTTCTCAAAATTCATGAAATGCTATGAGTGTGGTAGTAAGGAACACTTCGTTGGGGATTGCCCTAAAACCAAAGAAAAATAATGGAAAGAAGAAGAGATTCTTCAATTCCAAGAATGAAAAATGAATGATTGGCACTTGAAATGAAGATGATAACCTAAGGAAAGAGGAAGCCAATGTTTGCTTCACGGCACTTGAAGATGATGTACAATCCATTTCTTCTTCATTATATAATTGTCAAGATAATTGTTGAGGAATATCCTCATAATGTATTATGTGATATGTATGCTCAATTGAAGAAAATTTCAAAACAAAACAAGGAGCTGAAGCATAAAATCGAATCCTTAATTGAAGATAATTCAAACTTGTTTTGTGAAAACAAACTCCTTGTTGATTCTTTAGATAGCATGAAAATTGAAAAGGACGTTATAGTTGCTACCATAATATCATCATCTTTACAACATAAAGAAGTTTTTGACAAAATGATGAATCTTGAGAAAAAATCTTTTAGATTATGATGCCTTAAAGAAAAAAGTTGTTGATCTTACTTCTCTTGTAAACAAATTTAACTATAGAAAAAACAATTTGGAACAACTCCTTGGCTCCCAACACATTTCACATGACAAGAGTGGTTTGGATTATGTTCACAAGAGTAGTGATAAATCTTATTGTGCTAATGTCTCTTCATCTAGCATGCCACGTCAAACATATGCTCACAATAGGAAAGGACTATGATATGTGCACAACACTCCAAATGTTAAATACAAGAGTCATGTATCTAGAACTTTATCATATAGCATGTCGCACATACGTTGCACTCATTGTTGTAAACATGGTCATAAAGTGGCTAAATTGTATGTGAAACAATAGATAGAAGATTGTGTAAAACCCATTTGGCGCATTAAACTTGTTTTAGCTAACCCCCCAAGGACCAATGAAAATGTGGGTACCAAAAGTCACTATTCCACATTGGTTATAGGTTTTTCATGGCAAGAAACAAATCCCGGTAAAGTGGATTAGTCACATTTGGGGATAAAAAGAAAGGAAGAATCCTTGGTATTGAAAATGTCAGTAAAGGTTCCTCAACTCTCATTAGAGAAGTTCTTCTTATTTAATTATTGAAATATAACTTGCTTAGCATTAGTCAATTATGTGATAATAGATTTGTTGTTTCTTTTAGAACATATGCATGCTCTATTCTTGATTCTTCGATTAATGAAGTTATTTTTGTTGTAAATCGTGTTAGTAACATATATCTTCTATCCTTAGATGATTTGCTTGTTTATGACATAAAATGCTTAAATGTGAATGATGATGATGCTTTCCTTTGGCACCATAGACTTGGTCATGTTAGTATGGTATCTTAAATAGATTATCGAGCCAAGACAAAAGTGAAGTTTAAGAAAAGATATATTTGTGATTCATGTCAATTTGGAAAACAAACCATAACATCTTTGAAACCCAAGAAAATGGTCTTTTCTTCAAAACATTTAGAACATGTTCACTTAGACCTTTTTGGACCGATAAGGACCACTAATCTTGGCGGTAAGAGGTATGCATTTGTAATAGTGGGTGATTTTTTAAAATTTACTTGGGGTACTATTTCTTGCTTAAAAAGATGACTCTTTTGATGAATTCTCAAACCTCTTTAAAAAAGTCCAAAACTCACATGATTTAAAATTTATATCCATTACAAGTGACAATGTAAGAG
>JAOWBF010000001.1:12262582-12272619 GCA_028566175.1 Vinca major
AATTGAATTCTTATTTAGTAACTCTGATTGTCGGCTTTGGTGTATTTTGGACTAATGAGACACTGCCATGTCATCGACCCTGGAGACGGGGTGTGACAATAAGTAACCCACCAACATTTGAAATTAATTCTTTTTTTTTTTGTATAAATGATTGTAAATTGCTTAAAAGGATTAGATTTGAGAAAGAAAAAAAATTACTTGGAGGTCTCCTAGCTCGTGAATCCCCTCCCATTCATTTTCTGGAACGCGACCCCATCCGGTTATATTTTCAATCATATTTTCTCGGTCATATTTCCGATTATATTCATGTTTCCTAGCTATGTTTCAGGCAATGTTCATATTTTTCAGACATCTTCATGTTTGGAGGTGTCAAAATAAATTTGTTATATCTTACTAATTAATAATAATTTCACTTTTATATTTAATTATTTTTAACTCGCAAAGTTCCACTCGAACAAAATTTATTTGTTTTTTAGAAATGTTTAAAACATTTAGTCAAAAATAGGAAATTACATTTAACTGACCAACTAATATGGTTTGTAATTCCACCATGTAGGAATGTAAATCAAATTGGTAAGATTATTTGGTTAATATCATTGGAAATTTCTATTACATTTGGAGTATGAAGAGATTACAATTTGATTTCAAAATAAAATTATAAAAAACACTTCAATTTTTTTTTGCTCTATAAAAATATTTCAATATTTAAAATAAAAGTTCTCTTACAAGATTACAAGTATACAACCGTGTTCAAAAGAGAAAAAGAAAAGAAAAAAGGCATTTAAATATTACGTAAAGGAAACTTCAAAGCTAATCATAACCGACCAAATTTCAATCGAACGGCTGTAGTTGATAGTTGTCCGCCATCAGACCATCAAAAAAAAAAAAAAAAAAAAAAAACCCCATAAATATAAGCCCTCACAACCCGAAGCGCCAAAAAAGTCCAAAAATCTTTATTTGTTTTTTTAATTATTACTTCTGTAAAAGCCAGTTCTAAAATAATATACAGTCTCATTCGATTCTATACAAATTTTTATATATACAGAAATAATATATATATATTAGAATCTGATTATTGGAATTATAGATTGAAGTTTTGAAATTGGGGAAGTTTTGAGGTTAATGGACCTTCAATATACTGTAAAAGAAGCCCTAAATGCACTTTATCATCACCCAGATGATTCCGTTCGTATGCAAGCCGATCAATGGTTACAGGATTTTCAGCGAACTATCGATGCTTGGCAGGTTTATTTTGTTTTTGGTTTTATTTTTATGAATTTTATGGTTGTTGAAGCATGTTGTTTGGAACAATTGATTTATTAGCTTTTGAATATATATATTTTTGATTTTTGGAGTCAAATTTTGGTTCCCCTCCCTATATGTGCTAAATCGAGTTTGATTGGAATTAGAGTGTATTCTGACGGGAAAGTGTAAAATCTAGGAACTTGGAAGTTCTGGATTCATTATTTTTACTCTGATTTTTGAGGTTTAGATTTTGGTATTTCATATGATTAATTTGGTCTACCTGAATCTCTGCACTGCAAGTAAAGATTGATTTGTTCTTGTTTCGAAGAAATTCTAGTGTTTTTTTTTTGCTATGAATTTCGTATTTAGATTTGAGGTAGCTAAAGGAAATGCTTGGTGGTTGAAGTTCTAGTATGGAGGGATATTTGTAGTTAGGGGACAAATTTGAAATGCAGTTGCTATCGAATAGCTTTTCAACACGTAGTTGTGGTAATAAGCAACAATTTCAGTCTTTACGTAAGCTGTATCTGTGGTTGTTTATGTGATGTCCGATAAATTAAGGTTCCCCCTCGCACATTCGCTGACATATTGCATGAATTTTTGAGTTAACATAAGCTTGCATTTTGTCATTTACCATCTGCCATACAGCACCTTTTGCCGGACTTCTGTGTGGTGTCTCTCTACGCATACACCACATGTTGCCCTTCTTTTTCTGTGACATTATTTTTCATCTCTTGGGATTTGTTACCTGCCGTTTGGTGGACGAGAGCCGTACAATATAATTTTTCTTTCTTCGCCTAGTGGCTAAGACAGGTTTGGCAATTCGAGCCAAACAAGATTCTGTAACTGCCGGACTTGTGCAAGAAAACTGGAAATGCTTTATGTTTGGGACTTTGAAGTATGACCTGACTTACCAAATTAGGCAAATTATGTCATTAACAAGTATTTTCCAGTCTAAGCACAATAGGAGTACACAAAATAAACTGCCTTTCCTAATGACAGGACGAGTAATGACTTGTTTCCTCTCTTCGCAAGATTCTATATTCAGGCTACTTTAAATGACTGTCTGTTATTTTGGACGTTTATGCTCAAGAAGAATGTAATGTACTCTTCGTTATTTTAAGTTTACTCCACATTCTTTGGCCAAGGGAGCTGAGCAAATACTTTGGAGTATTTGCAATTCAAGCCAAGGAAGGTTCTGTAACGACTTAATTTTTCTAAGATAACTGGATTTAGGTGCAGGTTATGTTCTGATTGACCCGATTATGTAATTATGCAATTAGGAAGTAGTTCTTTCAATCAATGCAGAAGCAGCCTTCACAATTAACTTTCCTTACCAAAAGTTGATTTGGATAAAATTATTTGTTAATTCAAGGACTTCAAATGATTACTTGTTTTAAAATCTAACTGAAGAAGGGCTGTTATATGGTCTTTGCCACAAAGTATATTTGGATGAAAGGATTTGTTGATTATCATCAGTGGACTTCAAATGATTGCTTTCTCGCTTTGGAATCTGTTTGAAAATTTCAAGTTCAGTAACTATTTTGCTTTGAAGTCTGCTTTTAACAACTTAGAGAAAGCTAAGGAATTTTGTGTCAGAATTTTTGAGAAGTTGCTGTTGCAAGCTTGAAATGTGAATGATTTTAAAAAGGGAAATCTGAGGAGGCTTGAGGGGATTTTCCAGATACAATTGCAGGCTTTATGAGTTGAAAAGGGAGACATTTCTGCCTTTTTGGACTTTTCATATTAACTGACACTGTTGTGTATTGCTATGGAGCAGAAAATCTGTATCAGTCTTTTTGAAATATATTCTTCACATGGAAGTTCTTAATAACAAAATTATGGCAATTAGTTGAGCCGAATGGATAAGGGCCTTTGTACGTGATATATTTCTTCTTAAAGAGTGGAGGAGAAATCATATTAATCCTTTTATGCTAATCAATTGGTCCGAAAGAATTAAAGTCCCCACTCTTAAGGGATAGAACATTTGTTGTGAATTTTGTTCAGCAGTTTCATCTGTACTTGTTTCTTCTTTTTCTTCTTCTTTCGTTGCAATATATTCTCCATCTTTCCCATGTGTCTATTTATATATAGATCTGCTTCTTTCTGCTACCTGCTTCTGCTTATTGTCTAAAAGATAATTGAGGACTATTTAAAGTTGAATTGGTAGATTTCGATTGGCATGGGTGTTTGATGTTCTATTTTCATATCAACTATCAGATGCTCTGATGTTTCCATTTTGGCTTCTTTCATTAATTAAGTTTCTTCTTTCCATAAAACATGTGCCGAGTTCCACTAGTAGGAATGCTATTAATAAGACTAAGACAACGCCTCTGGCTCTTGCCCTTTAAGGGTTTTGACTTTTGAGACAGTATAGGCCTATAGGGTCATCAATTCTTACTTTTGCAAGCATATTGGATATTCATATGCATCAGATCTATGTAATGGAGGTTGTTGTGAAGGGCTACTTAAATGTTTCTTCAAGGTTTTAATTGCAGGCTTTCTACCTGTTGTGATTTCTGTTTGATCATGAATTTTGTCTTATTGATAGGTGCAACGGGATTTTGAAGAATTACCTTCTGAAGCTTTTTGTCCTTTGCGGGATTCTTTAAATGTAAGTGAGAAGAATCGTAAATTATTCTTTTAGGTGGATCCTTCTTGCCTTTAATTTTATATTGTCTCCATTTTTGCAGCAGTTGTAAACCGTTTGGTTCACTTAGAAGAAAATTGTGGTTTAAATTTCAAAACTAGCAGTTTGTGCAAGTAGTCGATGAAATTGAATTCCTACTCCTCAGCTCGAGGATCATCATCTTTCAATGATTGTGTCCTTAAACACTCCTTGTAGCCATATGTTGATATTTACTAGCAAGGCCTAGAAACTTACTTGTTACCTGAACCTAAGGATACCATTCTTCGTACATATGATCTGGATCTTGAACTCTGTATCCACTTATCTTGAGCTATTATGAACTTTAAAAAGTTAGCAGGTGAGTTACTTACTATGCTCCCTAGCAGTGTTTCAATAATTTTTAGTTTGGTGGTTAACAGATATATTTCTCAAATGCATCAAAGTGCCTTTATTTGACAATTGGATTTGGAAAAGTTTATGAGTTATATTTATCTGAATTATGTTCATGAAGCAACTTGACTGCTCGGCTTTTACCAAGCTAATGTACAGAAAACAAAATATTGTTGCATATCCATTTGATTGTGCATACACATGCTTTGTTTTTTTTCTCTTCTTTTTTAGTGTGATAAAGATGACCAGTAACTATTACCTCTATAATTATTCTTGACCTTGGTACGGTGATAGTCCAAATCTGATGGTATTAGACTAGGTTAATATGCAATGGTATTAGAGGTCAACTGTTACCTTTCAGTGCTGCTGTGTGCTCGATATTAAATAGAATAAGTTGATGTTGTCTGTTTCTCAATTTGTTTCTTTTGATGGTTACAAAGTCGAAAATGAAACATACTTTTAGATTTCTTACAAACAATCTGATGCCTTGGGGAGAGACAACTTATTGAAGAGAAAAGGCGTTAACTGTTACGAGAAGAATCCCTAGAATGACTTTTTTATACGTAGAAGGGGTAATTTCATTGAATTTCATTAAATTTTTCTTAAAAAGTGCAGTCCCCACTTGATCATTCAACCAAACTAATCTACTCCACCATCTTATAAATTCTATCAATGAAGTCCAATATTTATAAGATACATACTTGCTGGGCCAGCATGCCATTTGTCTGGGTCAAAGCAGTCCAAAGACCCCTTTGCCCTTAATTTCATATTTTTCTCCATGCTGCCGCAGCGACCATGGCTACCGTCTTCTTCTCCACATCCAAAAGCAACTCCACCACATGCTTCTCCACCTCTCTGAGTTCTCATCATCTTCTCCTTCCCATCTCCCCACTTTTTCCACCTCTATGATGAACTCGCTTGTGGTGCTGCCAATACAAATCATTATTATCAGCTCCTTCACCCAACTCCTTACTATTCTGGCCATCACATGCAATTCCATCAAAACAGCACCAACGTACACTGACTACAACAATCTCCACACAATCTTTAATACCAACTTTACCTCTGATTGAGGCTCTCTAAGCCCCTGAGAAATTTCAAATTGTTTTCATAGAAATAAACCGTTACACTGAGAAAACATTAGAAATGGGATTTAGGGTAATGTGGTTTCATCAGGGCCATAATCCATGAGCATATTGAGAACACCAATGGCAGTAGCATTAATATGGCATCTGACAAGCCGCAATTTCAATCCTACCCAATAGCTTGCCATTCAAAGATGCACGAGAGACTTTTGCTGGCAGAGTACTGTCGTTGACACCATGGCAAACACCACCTGCATCATTGATGATTCCGTTTGCCTTTCTCCATCGTGTCTCTTTGCTCTTCCTTCTTTTTTATCCTCCTCACCTGATCTCGTCTTCTCTCTCCTTCTCTCGCTCTCTCTTCTTTCTTCCTCACCTTCAGTGCTCCCAGCCCACATCTCTCTGTCAACGATAGAGAGTGTGAGATGCCCTTCCACTTTCCACTATAAGTTTAAGGACAAGAGGGTCTTTTGACTCAGTTGACCTGTATTGCTGGGTTAAATGGGTTAATATGCTCCAGTACAAATTATCTTTGGGAAAATTTATAAGATCAAAGGCTGATAGTTCAGACTGAAGCATCAAGGAGGTAAATGCATTTTGGAGAAGAAGTTCAAGAGGTTTGATGGAATTTACCCTATACAGAACGATCCTATGATCTTATATGCAGCTTACAGATGCCTTTTGATGCTAAAAGAGATAAGACATGCCTGTATATGTTAAATGTGATTACTGAAAGTTGTGATTTGTTCGCCCTTCCAACTGAGTTTCATGATGTTGTTACATGCAGACATTATTGAAAACATTTCACAAAGGCCCTCCAAAAGTTAGAACTCAGGTGGCATTTCAAGTTCTTTTCTTGCAAATGTCATACTAAATTACTTATAAAGTGGATATTTTGCTAAATATTTGCAAATTTAGATTAGCCTTGCAGTTGCAGCGTTGGCTGTTCATGTGCCCACAGAATATTGGGGAGATGGTGGTGTTGTAAACTGGATAAGGGATGAGATGAACTCGCACCCTGAATATATACCAAGTTTTCTGGAGCTTCTTAGAGTGCTGCCCGAGGTATGCTAAATTCTTAATCTTTTTCCTGGAGCCGATACTTGAAGTTAGGTCCAAACGGAAAGACTCCATATGATCTTGGAATGTTAGTGGAATACTTGCTATTGGTTACTGGGTTCCTATTGATTAACAAAGCCAGCAGGTAACACTGGTTATGCTATAGTTTCAAAACTTTGTTTCTATGAAAGTAGCTTATATTCAATAGATTGGTCCTTGACTATCAAAAATGAAGTCAAGCTCCTTGCTGTCATTGCTCCTCTTATTGGCTAAAGAAAGTCGAACAATCTCTTCTCACCCTCATAATACATTTATGTGAATGTCTAAACTCAGTGGTTTAACACAGCTATTTATCTGACATTTGGTTGCAATTTTAAAATTTTAAATAGTTTCTCTTAAGGCCTATAGATTTTCTTTGTTTCACTCTCCTGGTTAGATCTCCTTGTTTCTTTTGTCACTTGAGTAATGAATTTAAGGTGTATCAGACTAGATATGTGAGTTGAACAAGAGAACTCTCTTCTGTTACCTTTTTAACTGAATATTTCCATAATTTTATTTTATATAATTTCTCTAGTCTTACCTTGTAATTTGATTAAGGAACTCTTGCGTGAGGAATTTATTATTGAGAACAAACTGTTTTTCCTTTTTGCTGACAAGATTTTGTTTCTACAACGTTGGTTGTTCCACTGGTTGTCTCCTTTGAATCCAAATACTTGTTTTCATTCTTTGTTCGGCATAATCAACAATTTCAAATATGGCATCTTTACTTGTCTACTTTTCCTACACTTTGAATTTTTTTGTTCTTATTCAACAATCAGGAAATATTCAACTACAAGATAGCAGCAAGGCCTGATAGACGGCGCCAATTTGAACAAGAACTCGCTTCTACTATTGAGGTTGCTCTTGGAATCTTGACGGCCTGTTTGAATATTAATGAATTTAAAGAGCAGGTAGGGGTTGCCATTTGATGTTCCTTGTTTATGTCGTCTTTTAGAGACCAGTTCTCTTATTTCTTTTTGTATCCCAACTATTTCAGTTGGTTGCCTATGCTTGCCGGTTTTTAGATAGACTTGGTACAATTTCAGAAAAGTTAATGTGGATTATTTTTTCTTTTGATAAACAGGCTCAAATAGATTATATTTATTTACTTTTTACTGTCCATAGCATCTCCCACGTTGATGATTACTTCTTTGTTTTTCACTTTATCCAAATTTTGTGTTGTATCCAACCCTTGAACCTAGTTAGGGCGGCTTAAAATTGTCACAAATGCAAATAATTTTGATCATCATCTGCTTCTCTTTAACTTACATCATTGTCTGCGTCCTACTATATTGATTACTTAGATTCTAAAAGGTGGGAAAAAGTATGTAATCTTTCATGCTGGGGATGATTGTGGATCATTTGTCGTTAGAATAACTTCTTATTAGATAATGATTCTTCTAAAAATGGTAGTGCTTGTCAAGTTAGTTTTTTGCAGAGCTTTCGATTCCTGAAGTTTTAGTAATCCTATGACATATGAACACAGCAGTTCATAATTATACAATTTCTCTCCAGCTCCCAGGTTAATGTGCCCGATGAAGGAAAGAGGCATATATTTGTCCAATAATTTTTTTTTTACTTAGTCTACAGGTCGTGATTCAATTGAACAACTGGATGATAACCCCTATTTCACATAACCAATAACCAATAAAGAGAACCATGCAAAAGAAATGTTTAATATGATGTTCTTTGTCTATAACTTTGACCAAAGTGTTTTAACTTTTGAGTGGCAAAACTAAAATTTGGGACATGCTTGAGAAGTTTTATTTTTTTCTTATGGGTGGAAATAGAAAATTCTGCAGCCGTTTGAGCAGTCATGCACTATTCAGTCCCTTTCTTCCCCACTTGTCTTTGCATCTATTTAATTTTCTGACCAAAGATTGTTATGATTTCTTGGAGCTTCATGAAACGTTGATTTTGTTTTTGTAAGTTGGATCATTTCTACTTACAGACTCTCTTTTCAATGGACAGGTACTTGAGGCATTTGCTTCTTGGCTTCGGCTAAGACATAGGTATTATTATTATTGTTGCTTACTGACAGTCCGTGCATAGTAGCATAAGAAATCCTAATATGCTGACATTCCATACATCAGTAACATGCAAAATCCTTATATGCGGAGATTTGTAACATGCGAAGTCCTTATACTGACATCCCATACTTTTGTAACGTGGGAAACCCTTGAATGATTGTCATGATTCATACTATCTTATCAGAAATGCAGTAAATAAAAAAAATTGGTAGGCAGTATTCTTGTTGTCGCCCTAGTAATTTGTGGATGTGTGATTGCCACCGTTTCTATTCATATTTGTCAAATGGTTTTGGTTGCTTTGCTGGTTCATGTCATAGAATGTACCCAGTGCATAAGGCTCCCGTATCAGTAGGGTCTGGGGAAGGTCCCGATGTACGCAACCTCACCCTTATTTTTTCATAAAGAGGCTGTTTTCGGGGTAAACAAAAGAATCTATCCGTGAGTGTGAGTGAGTGAGAATGTGTGTGTCCTGAGGGTGTATTCTTGTAGGGTTTTCATTGCTTATCGCACTCTCATGTCTGTTCATGCTTAATTTCTATACTAGATTCAATTTCATTTTTATGTTACGCCTCACATTATACTAAATTCTCGTTTGTATTTAATGATTTTTTCATGCTTTTCCGTCAACCATATTAGATAGTCTTATAACTCCTCTTTGTTGTATATGAGCCAAAGTTCTTAGATGGATCTTGAATTCATAATTTCTCCTTTATAGGTGAGCATGTATGTGGGTTTTTTTTTTTAAATCTTATAATGGTCCCCTCAGAGATTACTATTTTGCTTTACTTTCCCATACTATTGTGAATGAGTAAACTCTCTAACCTGTCTTTTTTTCAGGATCCCTGCATCTTTGCTTGCTTCACACCCGCTGGTGCTTACAGCTCTCTCAACTTTGACTTCCGACGTGCTCTTGGAAGCCTCAGTAGATGGTACAACTTAAAACTCATACAGTTCTTTAAAACTCATACAGTTCTTTAAAACTTTTGCTACAATAACTACACTGGAGTTAGAGGGCTGCATTGATGTACTTTCTTGAGGATGCCTCATCCTTTTTCTTGTACTTTTCCTTTTCTCTAAGACAATAGAAAATATTTGCAGTTTAATCTCTATAAAAGGTTGAAGTTGATATGCTAATATGTCCTTAAAAAAATGGAGAAGTGTGGGGTAAGATGGGAAGTCTGTGGTTAATGATATGATTATGAAAATATCAACTGCTTCATTATTCTTTGCTTTTACCACCTCTATAAAATAGACTACATCCATCACTAGAAATATGTAAGGTCGCTTTCGTCTAAAAGGTTGTATTTTCTTCTGCAGTTGATCAGAGTCTGCCCCGGTTCTGTTTGCTTTTGATTAAACTTAGTGAATTCTGATTTTCCTTCCGCAGTCATTTCTGAATTGATACACTACACAGCAGCTAGATATTCAGATGACGTTTCTTCACAATTACCATTGATTCAAGTAATTGTTCCCCGGGTAATGAGTCTCAAAGTGCAACTTAGAGATCCTTCAAAGGTATGGATTCACTGAACCCTAACAATTGCCTTAGTCGCTCTACAC
>JAOWBF010000001.1:12480489-12497474 GCA_028566175.1 Vinca major
GCCACTTGAAGATTGAAGAGGCTTGAAAAGATTAAATAAGCTATAGAGTTGAACATAGATTTTTTTATTATCTAAAATGATTTTTTTTAAAATATGCGAGTCGTGTTGAGTTAAAATCCGACCCGAAAGAGAAAATAGCTAACTCGGAGTTGACTCGTAAGATCGTACGACTCCGATTCCACGAGTTTATCCCGATCCTACTTAATTACCGATCCTACGTAAGATCTAACACATAATGTCCCTTAAAACTCGTAGAATCGTATACGAGTCAACACGTAAGGTCCCTTAAAACTTGTAGAATCGTACGATTCTACGAGTCAACAAGTGAGTTTGATTGCTATGGTCTCCATCATCCATCATTTGTCTTATTCTCTTTCCCTTCAATAATAGATTGGCATATATAAATTTTTTCCTTGGTAATTTTACTATTTCTATTAAGTTATAATTTTTTTAATTTAAAATTTAACCCATGATAATTTTGGGATTGATGAGATAAGTAACTAGAAACTAAATGAGAGTATACGATTTTTACTGTTAGTTTTTAGAGGTGAAAATCTTCTGTCCCCATTCCTATTTTCATTTCTATCTCCAACTAATTAAAATTTATTATAAAAATATTTTTTTAATTATATATATACAGAGTAAATTGTGATTGGTTGAGATAGGTATAAGGACAAGAACGGGATGTACGATTTTTTTGCCGTTTTAGGTAATATTAAAAAAACCAAAGAAGAACATAAAGGGAAAAGAAAACGGACAGTGAACTTTATAACCGTTAAAAACAAAAAAAAACGTACAGTGAGACTCTTCCATTCCAGCGGTTCCACTTCCACTCCTTGTAGTTATTGGTAAGCCATTCTCTCTTTCTCTCTTCAAATTAATTCATTTATTTCTTATGCTCTCAAAAATCACATCTTTTTTACTGCCCCATTCTCTAGTTTATAGTAGTTTCTCTATGGTGCTTCTTTAATCTGTAATGTGTTCTTGATTTGATAATAAATTCTTGAATTTATAGAAACCAACAAGAAGTTAAACTGAAAGCTAGAAGGGTTGAAAGAAGTAGAGGAGGAAGAAGATGGGTGAAGAAAAGCCTGAAGTTCTTGATGCTATTTTGAAGGAAACAGTAGATTTGGTAAAAATGGATATTTGAAACTGGGATTTGGTTTTCTTTAATTGTTGTTACTTAAATATTAATGGGTTTTTGTTTTTGTTTTTTGTAGGAAAACATTCCTATTGAAGAGGTTTTTGAGAATCTTAGATGTACTAAAGATGGTCTTACCACTCAAGCTGCTCAAGAGAGATTGGCCATTTTTGGGCACAACAAACTTGAAGAGAAGAAGGTTCTTATTTTGCAATTCAGCTGCTTCTTGAAATTTTCTTTTTTTATTATTAATTTGTTGGTTTTCTTTGTGGACTTTGTGCTTCAATTTATGTGAAAAGTGTGTGTCTTGAAATGGAATTGTAGAGATGAAAGTTTTGATTAACATTTATGTTTTAAATGTAATGTAGGAGAGCAAATTCTTGAAGTTTCTTGGTTTTATGTGGAACCCTCTTTCATGGGTTATGGAAGCAGCTGCGATCATGGCGATTGCCCTTGCTAATGGAGGAGTAAGAATCTTCTTTTTGTGATTTTAAGATGCTTCAAACATTTTGCAGTTTTTGTAGATTTATTTAATTTTTCTTGTTTTTGCATAAAAAAATCAGGGGAAGCCTCCAGATTGGCAAGATTTTGTGGGAATTATAACTTTGCTTTTTATCAATTCGACGATTAGTTTCATCGAGGAGAACAATGCCGGGAACGCAGCTGCTGCTCTCATGGCTCGTCTTGCTCCAAAAGCCAAGGTTTTTTGTCCAATTCTAATTGATTTTCTTCTTGTATGTATTTGCTCTTTTCGATTTTAAGTTATTTATTTTTTTATTCTGTATTTTGCTTACTGTTATGAAGGTTTTGCGAGACCGAAGGTGGGGAGAGGAAGATGCTGCTGTCTTGGTGCCTGGAGATATCATCAGTGTAAAGCTTGGAGATATCATTCCGGCTGATGCTCGTTTGTTGGATGGAGATCCTCTGAAAATTGATCAAGTTAGTGTTCTGTTCTTGTTTAATTGGACCTTCTATCTCTGTGTTTGACAAATGCATATGCATTTTAGAGTTATCAATACCTTGAGTTCTTGATATGCAGTCGGCTCTGACCGGTGAGTCGCTTCCTGTGACAAAAGGACCAGGAGATGGTGTTTACTCGGGTTCTACCTGCAAGCAAGGAGAGCTTGAAGCTGTAGTTATTGCAACTGGGGTTCACACCTTCTTTGGGAAGGCTGCTCACCTTGTTGATTCTACTAACCATGTCGGTCATTTCCAAAAGGTAAGTAAATGGTATTTTATTCCTTTTGAATCTTTAATATTGTTTACTTTCATCTCATTTTTTTTGTTTGTTTTGATCAGGTTTTGACTGCTATTGGGAACTTTTGCATCTGCTCTATTGCTATTGGAATGATAGTGGAGATTATCGTGATGTACCCAATTCAGCACCGCCCATATCGTCCTGGAATTGACAACCTCCTTGTGCTTCTCATTGGAGGAATTCCAATTGCTATGCCTACTGTTCTCTCAGTGACAATGGCAATCGGTTCTCACCGTTTGGCTCAACAGGTGATTTTGTCAGTCTCTGCTGTATTTTTGTAATGCGCTATGAATTTTGGAAGTCTTATACTTGATGAAGCATTCCGTTTGATAGGGAGCTATAACAAAGAGAATGACAGCTATAGAAGAGATGGCTGGCATGGACGTGCTTTGCAGTGACAAGACGGGGACTCTGACACTGAACAAGCTTACTGTTGACAAAAATCTTATTGAGGTTAGTAAGGGAAGCTACAAAGTATTTCTTTCCAAGAAGATTTTAGATCCTACTAATCTTTTGTTGCTAAATTTCCGTTTCAGGTCTTTCAAAAAGGTATAGATCCAGATACTGTTGTTTTGATGGCAGCTCGAGCTTCTCGAACTGAAAATCAGGATGCCATAGATGCTGCTATTGTCGGAATGCTGGCTGATCCAAAGGAGGTATCATTTCTTTGATTGTTGGGGGAAATTTAATTAATGTAAGATTAATATCTCTTTTTGTACTTGAACTTTGGCTTTTAACTATCACGATTATCAGGCTCGTGCTGGTATTCAAGAAGTACACTTCCTCCCGTTCAATCCCACTGACAAGCGAACTGCATTGACCTACTTTGACAGCGATGGGAAAATGCACAGGGTCAGCAAAGGTGCACCAGAGCAGGTAAACCTTGCAGAAGCCTGTCTAGTACTGGGTCAAATTTATCTGTGATGCAGATTTTAATTTCTGTTTAATATGATTTTCAGATTCTCAATCTTGCACACAATAAGTCAGACATAGAGCGAAGGGTTCATGCCGTGATTGATAAATTTGCAGAACGTGGACTGCGATCCCTTGCTGTAGCATACCAGGTAAATAAATTTTACATCATTACAGCATACTATTTCGTGATGTCGTGCTGTTCTTTGTATATTCAACCAACACTATATTCCAGCTATAATTTTCTTAATTTTTCTTGTCTTCGCGTAGGAAGTACCAGAGGGAAAGAAAGAAAGTGCTGGAGGCCCATGGCAATTCATTGGTCTCATGCCTCTCTTTGACCCACCTAGGCATGATAGTGCAGACACGATTAGAAGGGCTCTTAATCTTGGGGTCAATGTCAAGATGATCACAGGTGATTTAAGCATTCTGACTTTAAAAATTTGTCGGTTTGACCATGCAATTCTTTCTGCATAAATCTCTGATTAAAGTAATCTAGCATAATACTTCTCACGTATTGTTATAAGTGCCTCCAATTTCTGTTCAAATTCCAAGTACTTTCAGTTCCATCGTGTCCCGCCGCTGAATGGTAGGAGCCATTCTTCCTTCTATTTGCTTTTCAGACACGCTAAACTTTGTCATTCACTTTAAGAAACTTATTTTCCTCTTTCTATAGTGTGACAGCTTGTAACATCATGAGCTTTTTAGTCATCAAATTGTAAACTAAAAAGAGTTTTAAATTTAGCAGCCCAAAAGGTACCCGAAAAGAAAAAAAAATAAAAATGAACAAATGTTGTTGCATTAGTTCTTTTATTTTATGAAAAAGACCTCTTGATTATTCTCTCGTATCGGTGAAGCAAATGTTTCTCTATCTTTGTTTAGTATTCTGCACAAACATCTTTGGTAGTAGTGACAGACAGTCTTTTAATTGCTTGTGTCTTTGTTTCTTCTTAGGGGACCAGCTTGCAATAGGAAAAGAAACTGGGCGCCGTTTGGGAATGGGAACCAACATGTATCCTTCATCTGCTCTGTTGGGCCAGAACAAGGATGAGTCCATAGCAGCTTTACCTGTTGACGAACTCATTGAAAAAGCTGACGGTTTTGCTGGTGTTTTCCCTGGTATGTTCTTTTCCTCCATGTAGATTTTGTTGCATTTTATATTTCTAGGTCAGCATATAAAGTTTCATTTACCAAGTTGCATTTCACAATGTCGATAAAATTCTTGTTTTCTTATCGCTCTATTAATTAGCTATTGTTGTTCATCTGCTCAGAACATAAATACGAGATTGTAAAGCGCTTGCAAGCCAGGAAACATATCTGTGGAATGACTGGTGATGGCGTCAATGATGCCCCGGCTTTGAAGAAGGCTGATATAGGAATTGCTGTTGCCGATGCAACTGATGCAGCCCGCAGTGCTTCAGATATTGTCCTTACAGAACCAGGTCTAAGTGTCATCATAAGTGCTGTGTTGACCAGTAGGGCTATCTTCCAAAGGATGAAAAATTATACGGTAAGGTGAAAAAGGAAGATATCCTATAGCTTCTTCTTCAAGACAATAAAATGCAATCTCATCAAACTTTTCCTTCTTTCTAGCTAGCTGTTTTCCTAACGTTTCTAACACTTTTTTCTCCTTTATTATTATTATTTTTGATTTTGATTTTGTTTTGATGTAGATCTATGCAGTTTCTATAACAATTCGTATTGTGGTACGTTATTTTGTCCTGTTTTATTTCGTATTTGTATTATTGTTTTTTCCTTTCATGGTTTTTTACAATTGCTTTTCCTGGAATATGGCAGCTCGGATTTATGCTGCTGGCATTGATATGGCATTTTGACTTTCCACCTTTCATGGTGCTTATCATTGCAATTCTCAATGATGGCAAGTCTCGTCTCAGAACTTTTTATGCTTCATAGACAGTAATCATCAAATGAATAATTGTTTACTCACATTTGGTGATCCATTTTGGTGATTTCATTCGAGTTACTGGTTAGGTTGTCTGCTTTTGCTTTTGCTTTTGCATCTTACCGGTAAATTGTTTATCTTCAGGCACAATTATGACAATATCAAAGGACCGAGTGAAACCATCTCCATTACCAGATAGCTGGAAGCTAGCAGAGATATTTGCTACCGGAGTTATTCTTGGAAGTTACTTGGCAATGATGACTGTCATATTCTTTTGGGTGGCGTACAAAACAAACTTCTTCCCAGTAAGTGTGCAGTTATTGGATCTCAAATCTTCTGGATAGTTTATATGATAACAGAAATGAGTATGTAGTGTTGGTCACAAACGTTCTGTTTCATATGCTTTTGCTGTTTATGTAATTCGGACAACTCTCTTATTATCTTGCAGCGAGTTTTTGGGGTGTCAACACTCGAAAAAACAGCTCATGACGACTTTAGGAAACTCGCATCAGCAATCTACCTTCAAGTGAGCACTATTAGTCAGGCACTGATTTTCGTTACTAGATCGCGAAGCTGGTCATTTGTTGAACGTCCCGGTCTATTACTTGTTGTGGCTTTTGTGATTGCTCAACTGGTGAGCTAAGCTTGTTCTATAGAGCACATATTCCTTTAACTAAACATTTTTTTATGTACTCACATTTTCGTCTAATGGTTTGCAAATAGGTTGCAACGTTGATTGCAGTATATGCCAATTGGAGTTTTGCTGCCATCGAAGGAATCGGATGGGGTTGGGCTGGGGTCATTTGGTTATACAATATCATATTCTACATTCCACTCGATTTTATAAAATTCTTCACCCGCTATGCTCTAAGTGGAAGGGCCTGGGATCTTGTTCTTGAACAGAGGGTAATCTTGTTAGACTGTTATATATTTTCTACTCACGAAAAATAGAACTTTCATTAACCGGTCTTTGGTGGGTTTTTCTTGTTCTGCAGATTGCTTTCACTAGGCAAAAAGACTTCGGAAAGGAACAGCGTGAACTTAAATGGGCACATGCACAAAGAACCCTTCACGGGCTTCAAGTACCAGACACCAAACTGTTTGGTGAAGGTACTAACTTCAATGAACTCAATCAACTGGCTGAAGAGGCCAAGAGAAGAGCTGAAATCGCAAGGTATGGATTCATAACATCGTGCCACTACCGCCTCATGAATAGATTAAAGATTCTTGTTTTCCTTGAATGGCAACATCATTTCATACTATCATCACTCAAATGACCATTTAACCTCTTCCTTCGTGCGAAGCCATGGAATTATTTTATTTTTATTTTTGATACATTTGGGGGATGAGAATGTGAGTCAAAACATAAAAAAGGCAAGTATATATTTTCCTGATGTATTTTGATTTTGTTATGTTGTGGATTCAGGTTACGGGAGCTTCATACGCTTAAAGGTCATGTTGAATCAGTGGTGAGATTAAAGGGTCTGGACATTGATACTATTCAACAATCATATACTGTTTGAGGAGATGATCATAGTCTATATTTGGTGAGTGAAATGTGCACTTGAGAATGAAGCCATGACCAAAATGTGATGGTTTTAGAACCTTTGGGTAGGAGTTTATTTTCGTATTATTCGTAACGTTTACTGGCCTTCAATAGTGTACCCAGATTGGGATAAATCAACACTTTATTTATGTGTCATAGTGTAATGTTCATAGCCTCTTTAAGCTTTTGTTACATGTGGGTTTTCTCCTATTTTCCTGTTATTTCAATGGACTGGTTCCTAAGGGCTAGCTGAACATGGTTTAGTATTGGAAAACGTTGGCTATTCTTGGGGGTTAAAAACAAATGTGTTTTTGATTAAATTAATGTTCTTAATGTCAACTTTATCAAACTCGATATCTTATATAGGATTGGAAGTGCGTGGAAGGATGGTAGTATTGTAATTGGAATCGTAGATCTTACTTAATTTAAAAAATACTAATTAATTCCAGTACTCTCATAATTCCTCTAGATGAAATCCGAAAATTTTCAGAATCTTATGATATTTTATTAAAAATTGTATGGGAAATAAGATAATACTATCTGTTAATCCCTTTTTTTTTTTGGTAATGTAATGCTTGGAGTCTGAGCTTGTATTGATCTTAGCCTCGAGATTATGCTTATGCAGGGTTTTCCAAGGGCTGACATTGATATTCCGACTGTGCGAGCAAATCGTCTTAGGCTTTCTGGTATATTTATTACATACAGAATATTGTGTCTCCTTGCTTTCCAGTTGGTCTAATTATAGTTTAAGTCTTAAGTATTTCTTAATCATTTGATTGCTGATTTATTTTTTCCTGAATTTAGTAATATCAGTTTCCCTGTTTTATCTCCGACGCAAGCTTGCCGCAAGTCTTTTGAGCATGAGTAGTTCCAAACATGTTATCATTTATCAATATGCATGTTTTTGGTTTAAATAGCGTTTGTGTCATAAAGAAAAATATGGAAGGAAAGCAGCTCATTTAGTTGTATGAGTGAATTTGTAGTTCTCTATTTATGACCTCCATCTGATCTTTTTTGGGCTGAATTGATCTTATTGTGAAAAATGAAACATCCAAGACTGATGTTGATTTACATACATTTACCGAAGTGAACTGCGGTGTTTTTTGGCTTTACCGCAGCGAAAACTTTTGAATAAAATCTTCTTTGATGATGTGTACCGTACAGTTATTTGTAATTCCATTGATGTATTTTACCTTGAGGAAAGCAAACCTCCTATGTAGACGATATTCAGGTTTTAAATTTCTGGCAAAATGAACTTAGGAGCTTGTTTTGCGAGCTTAATCTTCTCCGTTCATAGTTTCCTATATACTGGCAGTATGGTTTATCTTAGTTATTATGTTTTTTACTCCGTAATTATGTTTCTCAGTCCTTCATATGATAGGTCCAAAGGTCTTCCTCTCTGAACATGTACAAAGACAAATTCTTTGCCATTGTTTACCTGCCTGAATCTATATGAGCACCAGGGTTATATAATGCTATTTATTCATGTCCATGAGATCATAATTGTTATATCTGAGAATCATGTTTGGTTTTATTTTCATATTTGCAGAGCTACGTAATGATCACAATGAGATTACAGAAAAAATAAACCAAAATATTCAAGTTTTGCATTCAGCTAAGCTCGCACCTACTTCTGCAGCTGCCAGAGGTACAAGTAAGTTCATGATGATGATTTCAGTTCCATTTCTCCCCAAACCCCGAACCAAGTAAGATGTTGATTTTAGTGTACTTCCTTGTGATGTTCATGTTGACATTTTATATATGTAAAAGTGACATTCCGATTTTATTTTCAAGAATATTTCTATTGGTTATTTGATCGATGCTGCACTCAGTCCAGTTAAAGATGGAAATTTGCCTGATACATCTCACTCTTTAGTTCATGAACTCTTTGTTTTACTAGTATCTCTTGGAATTCCCTTGGTTGGGGTTGTATAAGGGAATATAGTGTAATCGCCCAAGAATCAAACTGTCATAGTGCTACTATTTATTGATGACTGATCACTCTGACTTTATTGCTGACTAGGCTTATGCATGCCTTTGCTCCCAATGGTCTTGTGATTTTTCTGTAGTTGCATTGTCGCATTTACCACTCAACAACCATTGTCTTCTTGTACCTTTTAGGTGACATGGTGACTAATAATCAGGATTTCTCTACAAATATTGGCATGTCAGCATCTTCCAACTATTCTACTATTGGAGGTACCTCCAGTGCAATGGATGTCGACGTAATTCTAAGGAAACCTTTTGCTATGGTGGATGAAATAACTGAGGGATCCCCAGCAGCAGAAGATGGCTTACAGCTTGGGGATCAGGTTGTGAAATTTGGGCAGGTTGAATTTGGTGATAATTTATTGCAAAGACTTGCTGCTGAAGCACAGGCAAATCAGGGTCAGGCATTGGCTATGGTTGTTTTGAGGCAGGGTGCTCCAGTCAACTTAAAAGTGACACCTAGAGTGTGGGAGGGCCGTGGGCTACTGGGGTACGTTAAACATTTCTTTCTGTTTTTCTTGTTCCCTTTTCTTTTAAAAATTACACAGCAACCTTATTATGGTGGCTTTGTCATCACTGCCGCCAATTCTAGTTTCCTGTCTTTTATTGCTTCAACATCTTCTAAGCTGCTTATTCATACCACTTATAAGGTGCTTCTGAATCCATCAAGGGTGACTTTACAATGCTCTGATCTAAGTCTGTAAATGTTCTGCAAGCATTAATTAACCAGCTGATGTTTTTTATTGTTATTTCTGCTCCATATTTCTGCGATTTTGTTCTCAAGGAATGATATTATTAACTATGTGTTTCGGAATTATATTGGCAGATGTCATTTTCGGATTCTGTAATGGGTTGCAATTTCTTTTCGAAGATTTCATCAACGGAAGTTCAGGCAGAAAATTTTGCTTATAACAGTAGCATGCCTTCTTTGCTATTCTGTGAACTGGGAAATTGCTTCCTGTAATATGTGGAATATGTACAACTGTTACATAAGACTAAAAGATTGTTAGTGTGAACATCATTTTCCTTTTCATTATCATAAGCAGCATATCTACATATGATGACAAAGTAGTGACTTGGGTACTACGGTTTAGCCATGTTATCGAACTTATGGAACTAACATCCTCATTCTGTCCAGAATTGAATATCCGTTTCCTTATAAATTTTATTCCAGAAATGGATAGATCTTTAGTGATGGGTGTTTCGGAACTGCTTCCAGTTTTGGCTTGGAGTATTGGGCGTCATGCAATTGAAAATGGAGGCTGCTATAATTCGTGTTGATTCTCCTACTGATTGGAGAAATTTTATCTTCGTTAGTAATAAGTTTAAAATTTATATTTAAACTAATAAATACAATACAAGTAGGATAAAAATTCAATTCTCTTTCCTGTGAATTGACATTTTTGGTCTATGTGTATTGTACTTATTGGTTGGGATATACGTTTTAAATTTACTCACTGACCAAAATAAAACTATTCTACTGATTGTGCATGACGGTTTCTCTTTGTTATGCAGCAAGTATCAGGTTATTGGAGTTCTCCTTTCAACCTAGATGGGCTACAATGTTGAACAAATGTTGTTCAGTATCGTGCTCAACACGTGACAGTCTTCGGATAAAAGATATCAATAGTTGAGATCATTGTCCTCCCAACACCAGAAAAATTCGGTATGAGTCAGTCCTTTGTGATCGGTCCCACACTTCCTCTCATATAAATGTTTGCGGGACCTATTCTGCAGGTGGGTCCTGAATAATTTTATGTGAGAGGGAGTGTGGGGCCGGTCACATAGGACCGCCCCATACCAGACTTACCCCTGTTGCAAATAGCAAAGGAAGCCGATCAAGATCAAGCTGGTATTGAGAAGAAGAAGGTAGTCAATGATCACAAGATTGAAGAAGTAGAGAAAGGATATGAGCAGTCTTCTGGAAGCTTCTTAGTTTAACTAGTTACAAATTAGTTACAAAGCAGTTACTGGTAGTTTGTAATTAGTTAGAGCAGTTAGACTAGCTTGTTAGTTAGGAGTTTTAGTTTGCTTGGTTGGCATCATTAAGTCGGATAAGAATAACTATAAAAGGCATGTAAATACCCCATTGTACAGTTATCTGATTATATGGAATATACAGAAAATTCCCAATTCTTGCTCTCTTCATTTCAGCTTAGGGTTTCAGTTTCTTCATGGTATCAGAGCTCTGATTTGCTCAGATTGTGTTTCCGCATTGATTAGATAGTTTGATTTCTGCAACTCTACTACAATCCGATCTCCATTGATCGGCTTATTTTCTTTGAATTTCATATTCTTCTTTATAGTTTCAGAGGATATATCTGCTTTAGTTTTTTGGTTGATTTTTCACTTGAAACTTTGTTTTGATCTCTTACTTCATTTCATCAATGGATTCTGTTCATGATGATACTGAATCAACTGAGTTTTCTGAGATTTTGCCTAGCACACATCCATTTTATGTTCATCCGAATGAAAGTCCTTCACAGATCTTAGTTCAGCAGTCTCTGATTGGACCAAATTATCAATCCTGGAGAAGGAAGATGAGAAGAGCTTTGGTTACAAAGAACAAGGTCTGCTTTGTTGAAAAACTTCCAAACATAGATGTACCTAAATTTGGGGAAAGGATGTATAGAGCTTGGAAACAAGCTGACTCTTTGGTAATGACTTGGTTGCATAACACTTTGGAGTCTTCTATCAGTCAGAGTGTTCAATGTCTAAATACTGCATTAGATATATGGACTGATCTAGAGGAAAGGTATCATGATGGAGCAGCATACAGGTTGTCAAATCTACAAGAAGAAATTTACCTTTTAAAGCAAGGAACACTTACTGTAAGTCAATACTACACACAATTAAAAATATTGTGGGATGAATTTCTGGAATTAAGTCCCTTGCCTGAGTGTTCCTGTGGTGACTTAAAGGTTGTCCGGTCTTACTATGAAAGAGATTATGTCATTAGGTTTTTAAAAGGCCTCAATGACAGCTTTGGAGAAGTAAGGTCCAATGTCCTGCAACAAAAGCCTCTTCCAAGTATTAATGAAGTTCTTAATAGGGTCTCACAACATGAAAATCAAGCAACATATGCCACACAACATGCTGCTCCTCACATACTCTTTGCACAAGGCAATGTATATAACTCTAAAATGACAAATGTGCCTAGAGGACATGTGCAACCTTCTTCATCTCAAGGTCATGTGAACAATGTTAATGCTTCTGTTAGTAATATCAATGCTGTTGAAAGAGGTTTTGGAAGAGGAGGTTATAGCCAAAAGAAGCAGTTTATATGTTCTTATTGTGGTATGAAGGGACATACTGTGGACAGATGCTATAAAAAGCATGGATGTCCACTCAAGAAGCCAGGACATTTCACCAATAATGGACCTTCAAACTACAATACTGGTTTCCCTGGAGTAAAGCTTACTGTTACTTCAACATGAAATTTCAGTCCTATTAATACCACTTTCTGTGGAAATACATATGGTCATCATAACAACAACCTTCAGGGATATTATAGTGCTGATAACAATACTACATCCTCCCAGGAATTTTATGGTCATTTAGCTGCTAATTCTATGAGGATTGTCCCTCATGATGAGTTCACTCATGGCTTAAACATGTCACAAACACAACAAATCATTAACCTGATTAAATCAATGCAAGTCACAGGAACTGATGATCATGCAAAGGACATTGGAGGAAGGATCCACCAATCTGTTGCAAATCAAACCACAGTCTTACACGCCAACTTTGATGCAGATGTTGGAGCAGCAGGTAAAACTCTTGAATTAAATCCTTCTTTACAGCTTTGGATTTTAGATTATGGTGCCTCTGATCATTTGTGTGCACTGGTTCTTTTTCATTGAGACATTTCCTGTCAACCATGTCTATATTCATTTGCCCAATAAAAGTGCCATTCCTGTGACTCAAAAGGGGACTATTCAGTTAAACAAAAACCTCATTATAAAAAATGTACTCCTAGTTCCTAACTTCAGATTTAATCTCATTTCTGTGTCTAAACTAACTGCACAAAACTCTTGTTTTGTTCTTTCTTGTATTCTCTGTGCTACAGGACTTGAACACACAGAATGTTCTTGGGACAGCTAGAGGATGGAATGACCTCTATCTGTTTCATCCTGCACCTCTGCCAAATAAAACCATTTATTTTGTTGATCTTACTTTTTCTTGTAATGTTCTTTTACCTATTACAGACTCAGAAATAATGTCAAATCTTCGACACTACAGATTAGGCCACTTATCTGCTGATAGGATGCAATATATCCAGGGAATTTCTACTTGTAACAAAATAGATAAACAACATCATTGTACTATCTGCCCCTAGCTAAACATCACAAGTTAAGTTTTCCACTTAGTAATTCTGTTTCTTTGGCAGCATTTGATTTGATCCATGTAGACATATGAGGGCCATTTCAAGAAGCTACTATATATAATCAGAAATACTTCTTGACCATTGTGGATGATTATTCAAGATTCACATGGATTTTCCTTCTTAAAACCAAATCTGATGCTAGACTTACTTTACAATCCTTCTTTACTTTCATTCAAAGTCAATTTTTTGCCTCTATTAAAGTTGTGAGAACAGATAATGGACCTGAGTTCAATATACCTCAATTTTATTCAGAAAAATGAACTGTACATCAAACTAGCTGTGTTTATACACCACAACAAAATGGCCTAGTGGAAAGGAAACATCAGCACCTTCTCAATATAGCTAGGGCATTAAAATTTCAGTCAAAAGTTCTTATTCATTATTGGGGATATTGCCTTTCTCATGCTGCTCACATTATCAATGTCACACCTATACCAATTATGTCCATGAAAACGCCACATGAACTTCTTTATCAGACCAAACCTACTTATTCCAACCTCAAAGTCTTTGGTTGTCTAGCATATGCTTGCACTCTTGATCATGGAAAAGGCAAATTTGATCTAAGGGGGAAACAGTGTGTCTATCTAGGCCATTCTAAAACCACTAAAGGATTTTTTTACTAGATAGTGAATCCTTTGATCTATTCATTTCTAGGAATATTTTATTCATAGAATACATATTTCCTTTTGCTATTGATAAGAAATCTCCTTATGATCTTTCATCCTTAGTTATTCTTTTACATGATTCAGATTCTTATATTGATCTAGACTACATTTCACATTCTTCCTTGCCTTTTCAGCAAACCTCATATTTCTCTAATTCTGATAATAATTCTTCTTCTTCTCAGCTACCTGTTCAAGAGTCATCTGATTCACCATCTTCTGATCCTATCTCTTAATTTTCTTCTTTTTAGCCTAGAAGGTCTCTTAGTGATAAACTTACACCTGCTCATCTAGTAGATTTTCACTGCCCTACACTCCATAAGTCTCAGCATCATATCCATCAAGTGCTCTCTATGATCATTTAAACCAGGATTATAAATCTTTTGTTACAAGTTTAGATTAATGCAGGAACCTACCTGTTACTTAGAAGCAGTGAAGTCACAAACATGAAAGGATTCAATGGCAGCAGAAATGAAGGCATTGGAAGACAATAAAACCTGTATTCTTTGTGAATTGCCAGAATGAAAAGAGGTCATTGAAAATAAATGGGTATACAAGATCAAATATCATTCAGATGGAACAGTGGAAAGACCTAAGTCTAGAATGGTTGTTAAAGGTTTTACACAACAGGCTGAGATAGATTATATCAGCACCTTCTCACCTGTTGCTAAAATGATAACCATAAGAACTTTGATAGCTCTTGCAGCAGCCAAAGGGTGGCATGTTCACCAACTTGATGTGAACAATGCATTTCTACATGGTACTTTACATGAAGAAATATATATGGTGCCATTACTGGGGTATGACATTCCACAAAAGGAAAATAAGATGATGGTTTGCAAGTTGCAGAAATCTTTGTATGGACTTAAACAAGCAAGTAGAGAGTGGAATGCCACATTGACAAGCTCTCTACTTAGCCTATGGTTCAAACAATCATGGTATGATTATAACTTGTTCTTGAAAACTACAGCAAAAGGTAGTTTCATTGCCCTTTTAGTATATGTTGATGATATTGTTTTGATAAGTGATTCTGTTGATGAGATTAGTTGTGTTAAAACCTTTCTACACAAAGAATACAAGATCAAGGATCTTGGGGTGTTGAGGTACTTCTTAGGGGTTGAAGTAGCCAGAAACAGTGATGGCATTGTTTTGACACAAAGAAAATACATTTTGGATATTCTGAAGGATGAAGGATACTTGGACTGTGCATATGTCAACACACATATAGACTTAGTGGCAAAATATACACATCTTGATTCTGAACCATTACCAGATAAAATGTCCTATAGAAGTTTGGTAGGAAAGATCTTATACTTGATAGTAACAAGACCAGATATTGCTTATGCAATTCAACAACTGAGTTAATTTTTAGATTGTACTACCAGGCTACATCTAAAGGCTGCACATAGAGTTTTAAGATACTTGAAAGCAGCATCACGACAAGGATTATATTTCCTTTCACAAAACACTCTAGAACTGAGAGCCTTCACAGATTCTGATTGGGCAGGATGTCAAGAAACAAGAAGGTCAATTACAGGCTATTGCATCTTTCTTGGGGAAGCCTTAAAATCTTGGGGAAAAAAATAGCATATAGTCTCAAGAAGCTCTGTAGAAGCTGAGTATTGAGCTATGGTAATGACAACATGTGACGTACAGTGACTCATCAATTTTGCTAGGAGACTTAGGCATAAAACAAATGAAGGCAGTGCCTATGTATTGTGACAGCATAAGTGCAATTTACATAGCAGGGAACTGTCACGGGTCGTCTCTTGAGAGTCTTAGACGCACCGTGATGCCGAGTGACCTTGGCCCTTGGCCTTGGCCACTCCCGGCTCCGAAAAAGGGACAAAAGCTCACCGATGGCAAAATCGTAAATAAACACAAAATAAATGGCACGGGACAAATTGCACGAAAATCACTTCATTGATTTGAATGCATGATTACAAGAGTTAGAGTATAGTTTGTACGAACACAACGACGAGGGGGAGGAGTCGTTTGCACGTGATTACAATTGCTTGCTTGTTTGCTTGCTGATTTTTATTCCCCCTATAAGTGCTAAATAAACATCTGCCCAAGTGACAGCAGTAGATACCAAAATTCCGAGGAGGTGGGAAAACATTTCCCCTATACTATGTACATGATAATTACAATCTAGCTCGTGCATTATCTTCTAAATGTTATATAAGGATGATCTGCAAAGTTTGGGCCCCTTTGGACTTCATTTGGATGCCCAAAGGCGAGTGCCAAGTTGCTATCCTGAAGGGCGCTGTCGCAGCATTCTGCTGCACGCTGGGCGGCTGGCTGGGGCGCAGCTACAGTGCCGGATTTCGTCCGAGAATTTTCTGAAATCTGCCCAACCTGCTCTCTCCACTGGCTGGGCCTGAAACTTTAGCGATGTGGTGCGAATCCTCCTTTGTATATTCTCTATTACCTTGGTGGCCATTAAAATCTTAGAGTCATCATCATAATTCTTCCGACTCAGCAGTGGGGTGAGTTCCGATTCCCCTAGCTTTATAGATATATCATCCGTAACATCCGTGACCGGTGTCAGTTCGCGGGTAGGAACCCCTTCCTCTTGAATAATTTGTTCTTGTTCTACTATGTCAACCTGGGGCGGATCCTGACTAGGAGCATATTCAATTAATCCTTCCACTGAAGCAAACTCCGACACTGTTTGATCCTTCGTTACCAATATGGGTGGTAGCAGAATGTGATCTCCCAAAGGTAACTCTAACTCGGGTTTAGGAGTACCCGAGACGATATAAGGTTTCCCCGAGGTGCCTGCTCCATTACCGGCATCATGGAATGATACCTTTTTGCCTGATTTGAGAATCCAAACATTGTCGCCACGCGGTTCAACAACAAACTCCTTTCCTCGATTTGTTCTTTGTATTATCTTGATGGGAGGGGCAATGAAGAATTGTTGCTGGTAGATTTTCCACAATTTTCATTAGAATGACCAATCTTCCAGCAAGAAGAGCAATAGTCCAGTAAATCCTCGTATTCTATGGTTTGCCAGAATCCTTTCCCAGTCCGAGCATGAGCAATCCTTACCTGTCGACATAACGAAGCCAATAAATCCACCTCGACGCATATTCTTGCAACGCTTGGGCGGGTAACTCTAGTTGTTGGTTCATCAAGCACGAGGGGCTCTCCAACGGCCTTGGCCAACGAAAAGAGACAAGCT
>JAOWBF010000001.1:12647621-12661765 GCA_028566175.1 Vinca major
GTCTTTAGTTACTCCTTTATATCACCTTAATTTCCTTTTATTAATTCTACTTTGCACACATGTCTTCTAATATACATTTCATTTAAATCTTTAAATTTTCTAGAAAAAAAATTCATTCATGTTTTAGAGAGATATGACCCTTAAAGGTGGCACCAGCCAAGCTTGCGCTGCGTGCAAGTATCAAAGGAGGCGGTGTACGCCCACCTGCCCGCTGGCGCCATATTTTCCGGCTGATCAACCAAAGATGTTTCAAAATGCACATAGACTATTTGGTGTAAGCAATATTTTGAAAATTCTCAAGAATCTTGATCCTAGCCAGAAAATGATAGCCATGAAATCAATTATCTATCAAGCCAATATTCGCGATAAATATCCGGTTTATGGATGTTTGGGCGTTATACAACACTTATGTTATCAAATTCAACTTAACGAGGAAGAACTTCAAGCGGTTCATTCACAGCTCAATTTTTATACACAAAATCAACCCCAACAAGAGATTCCAATTCCGAATACGTTGAATGATTCAATGTCACAATTGCAATTGGGAATGCCTTCTTCTCCATCAAGCAATGCTTTCACACTTTTTCATCAAGAAACTCCAAATCAGTACAATAATAATGCTCCTGCTTTGCCAATTGGATCACATATTCTTTCTTATTCTAATACTGTTAATCCTTCTTATAGCAATGGTTACATTGATACTAATAAAGAAACCAATGTGGACAATGTTTTGTGGATTCAACAAAACTTTAATAATAATAATAGTCCAATGATAATGCAACCTCAATTGATTACTTCACCGCCTCAAATAATTCAAGAAGGAGAAGAAGTTGCTCATCATGATTACGATGAGATGCATCATTTCTTCGATACAGTTGATGATAGACAATCCTACGTGGATTCCAAGGAAGCTTACGACTCCAGGTATTGTCTGAATTCTCTTTACCATTTAAAATTTAATGAACCTGATTTAGAGTTTACTTTGCGAATGTATGATATAGAATGGTGGCAAAAGGTCCGTAATGTTTGATAATGTAGAGTTAAAATGTCACTTAGTCGGGATTAGTCCGCACAAGCCTCTTACTTGGCTGGTGCAACATAGGGTGACACCCGCACATAATGCAAAATTTTGTTGAGTTAAAAGGCTCGACCGATTAGTATATCAGTGGTCAGTGGGCCGAGACGATCTAGTTGTGTTTAATTCCATCAAATCTCTTATCGTCCTAGGAGCATCAAATATTACAAAGTGGATGAAATTTGATTTGATTTTTTTTTTTTTTTGCAGCTCGGAATCATCATTTAAAGATACAACACAGTCAGTAGAGCATGTTGCCGATAATGAGTTAAAGAGTGCTGCTTCCTGTTTCAGTCTTACGAGTGTCAACTAACCCTCCAAAAAACTTAAATATTGAGAAAAAAAAATATTCCTATAACACTATTCGTAAAAACGTTATTTTAGGTAAATATTATACATTTGCTTGAGAGTAATTTATATTTTTGTTATCAATTTTGTCTCCAGTAAAACTTATATACCAATTACCTTTTGAGATATTTGTTATGTAAAACCCCGGGGCATAAAAATGCGAATTAAGCCTCCTAAAATAAAATTTGAAAACCAGAATGAAAATTAGTGAAGTTTTGTTTTCTCTATCTACATCTTTATCTTGGCCTCCTAGTGGTATTCAAAGAGAATGCCTTTTACCTTTGTTTATTACATTAATCTCTTGTAATCATAGGTATATATTATACAAATAATCAAACATTCTCTGATTATACTCCATTTTTTTTTGTCTTTTCTAGATATTCCAAAGATCGTGTTGGATTATGCGTATACCATAAGAATGAGTTTACCTAAATCCCTTCAAAGATGTGAACCGATTATGTATAAAACAACACCACATGCATAGCAACATATTTTTCTTTTTAGGTAACTTTTCTTCTTCTTCTTCTTCTTGTTTTAAAAGAAAAAATATGACAAAACTGATATTTAATAATTTGTTATTTTGATAATTCAGAATTACAAGAGGACACCATTCTGAATTAAAAGAGTTTCATCATAGCTTCATAGGATGAAACTCTTTTAATTCAGAATGGTGTCCTCTTGTAATTCATAATATATCTTACACACATGTTCTTTTAAAAAAAAACAGAAGGAAAAAAAATCTTACATTTATGATACAAAGATCGTAAAAGAAAAAAGAAGTTCTCGGCGCGCAAGAAAAAGAGACCCAAAGCAAGGACAAGAATTTAGCGTTGGGGGCGAAAACTGCAACAATATGCCGAATAACATATAAAAATTGTGAAAAAAATTATTGGGGACGAATTTGATCAAATATTCCAAACTACATATACAATTTACTATATATACTAGTATTTTTAGAAATTTTGAAGGCGGCTGCCACTTCCACCCTTATCTTCGTGCCTGACCCGAAGAAAAGTAATTTTTTTCCTTCAAAATACCAAACACGTACTAAATTATGTTCAAGTAGCAAATGAGTATTATTAAAAAAACAAAAAGAGTAGCAAATGGGTAAATATATCAAATTCGTCTCAAAGTATCAATAAAGCAAGTGTCAAATAGGAATCAAGGAATGTTTGATGTTACTCCTTTCCTGTACGAGATCCTGAAATCGATTCCTGCTGCCCCTTCCCTCCTTTCTCCTACTCCTTCCCCTAATTAAAACAAAATAAAAAGAAGTATCAAATAAACATTTAGTACTGACCTAAATAAGTTTTCATTAAATCTGAAATACGTCTCCACTTAGAATTTATATTTTTCACAATGTTGACAAAACAATATGGAGACGGATTAGAGATTATTTCTTATTCTTTTTGACAAAAAATAATTCGTAGACTCAATTCCTAATACATAAAATCATTACTTGTTTATGTCAGAATAAATGCTAAATACTGTAGCGAATAATAATGCTTTGTTATGCTATGAAATCAAACATGGCTCAAACGAATTATTACAATTGTGGCAAACTCATTTACAAAATTATATTTCGTCTCTATGTGAATGTTAAGTAATGATTTTACGTGTTTAGCTAATTCATTTCCAATTTGTTAACTCTAAACTTTCTCTTTAATGAATAATTCTCGCGTAGTGATATCCCTTACGTGTTTAAATTATCGTAGCCACAAAAGAAATATTTGACGTGTAAAGTATATTAGGTTGTGAATGGTTTATTGTACCACCTAAGCCATGCTGTCGTGACGCATCAACGTGGTAAAAAATCGTCTGTCCTCATATATGTTTTATATCTATTTATAATTCGTCATATGTGTATAAATTAGAAAAATTGTTACATATTGAATTCTGAATGGTGGGAATACGTATGAGGACAGCCGATTTCCACACCATCAACGGTTGTGGCAAAAAAGTCATTTGTCCCCATTCTGTATCCCACGACTAGAGTTTTACTATTTATGTAAAATTATATATTTTTTAATTAAAATAATTAACACGTGTCAATTTTTATTAGTGGGATATAGAATGATATATCTAACGGGTACATAGGATTCCTCCCGCTGGAAATTTAATTTGTCTACATTTCCTATATTTTCTCTATTTAAGTCGAATTCATTTACGAGAAGAGCAAGAGCAGCCCTTAGAACCTTTTTTTCTTTTTACAAGAAAAAAAAATGAAGATGAATTCACTTATAGTCTGTATGTTTCTCATAATATTCTCAAGAACAATATGTTGTGAAGATGAGGATAAGAATAAATCAGTGATCCTATTCAATAGCCTCCCACCTAAGTCTGCACCATTGTGGAGTGATTGCAAGTCAAAGGATTTGGATGTAGGCAACCATACCATTCCTGTTGATGATATGTTCCAGTGGAGCTACGACTACAACACTTACCCTGAAGATCCATCATTTTATTGTGAATTTGGATGGGATGGAAAATATAGTGCGTTTAATGTTTCTGGTATTCATAGTCCTTGTGTTGGATGGGGTAAGATTTGCAAATGGCTTGTTAAAGAGGATGGTTTCTATTTTATTATAGGAGAAAAGGGTTTGCAAAACAAACAATTACAATGGTGATCGAGGGAACTAATTCAATCTTGCTTTTTGATCTTGTGATTTTCTATCAATCTGTAACTCCTGCCTAATAAATAAATTGTTACATCTTTCTTTTAAGGAATCTGTCTTTAGTTGCTTCCTCTTTTTTTTTTTGTTATTTTTTGAGTCATGCCGAGAAAAAAATATAAGTGTCAAAAATTTGGTCAGATGTATAGTTAAGAAGTTAAGTTCGTAAAACACCTCGTAATACCTTCTCATAATACCTTCTTTCTTTATAGGGTTACCTACTTCCTATGAGGTTTATAAAAAAGGAAGATGCCAATGCATTATAAGAATTAAAGCATGTAAAAAAAAAAAAAAATTGCAATGGGGACGCTAAAAATGGGGTTTGACTAAAAAGAGAAAAATCAAAATTGTGGGTGGTCATTGGTAGTATTTTACGCTTATAAAAAACTTATATTGTCGTAAACTTTTTTTTAAAAAAAAAATTGAGATCCTAACATGTAATTATTACACGGACATTTAAAAAAAAACAGATTTTTTTTTTCTCTATAAAATCTTCAATTGGGGTTGCCGCCATGCCAAATGTAATACTTTTTTTTTTTTTTTGATTCAATGCCAAATGTAATACTAGTACCTAATATTAACATGTTCTATAGCAATTAATTAGTTGAATTTAATAAAAAAAGAAAAAGAAAAGACAATATACTACTATTCTAAAACCATTAATAGGGGACATGAATGATTTTATATATTTTTTTGTTTTGTATAAAATATCCTCCATAAATTAACACACAATCTATTAGAAATAGTGAAATATTGGAAAAGTTCGAAAATTAGACCCTCACTCATGCTATCAAAAAATTCATTCGCCTCACTTAATTTTTTTTTTATTTTTACCGCATACAATACTCATCTAAGTAGCAGAAAAGGAGTAGAAGAAAGTTGAGAGGAGTGATGGTGAAATGAAAACTTTTGTACATTTGCCCAAAGTTTAGAACCAAATATTTGCAAGCCCCAAACAACTAAATAAGGGCACTACTGATCTTTGTCAAAGTAAGTTAGCATATTCTCTTTAGGATTTTTAACTCAAAACAATAAAATTATAAGTTCTACTTTATTTTAAACTTGAAATTCACAAATATTTGAATCCATTCCAAAATACCTTTTTTTCTTCCTTTCTTTCTCCTTTTT
Source organism: Vinca major (assembly GCA_028566175.1). Classification (NCBI taxonomy): domain Eukaryota; kingdom Viridiplantae; phylum Streptophyta; class Magnoliopsida; order Gentianales; family Apocynaceae; genus Vinca; species Vinca major. The sequence goes on from JAOWBF010000001.1 coordinate 12,652,845, forward strand.
AAAAAGTCCTGGCAAACACATTGAGAGGCAATATTTATATTTATATATGTTGAAGCAAGAATCTGATACAGCAACAAAGATTTCAAAATTATACAAAAGTTTTTACATTATTCTTGCAACTGAATCATTTATATATGATCTGTGATGATCTATAGCAGCATCCCTTACTCTATTTGGTTATACTGTATACACTGTCAAAAGTATGGGGATGAATCGCGATATCTCGTAGATATCAGCTCTCTGTTGTGTTGTTTCACGAGAGGACGTTGAAAGCTTGAGCTCCACGCGCAACCTTGATAAAAACGTCCTCCAGGGTTGTATCGGCAAGACCCCACGCATGGACGATGAACCTACTCTTGGCATTCTCAACAGCTTGGAAAACATCTGCAATCTTGATCTCTTGCTTTGGTAACTCGAACTTTTGAGTTCCTGATATTTGATATATCTTGTTAGCATTTGGAGAGAGGTTTCGGACCAATCTTTCTACTTCTTCATCGTGATTAGCTGATGTTGTCATTGTAAAGACGTAAGACCCACCATATCTAGCCTTCAGCTGTTTATTTAGCCAAAAAAACGAGATCATCAGGATTCGAAAACTATGAAACTCTCAGTATGATGAAATGAGTTTACCTCTTTGGGGTTTCCAATACATTGGAAGCTTCCATCAACAAAGATTCCAAGTCTATCACATAAATGCTCTGCCTCTTCCATGGAATGTGCTGAAATCATTTTTATAAGCTAAATGAGTAAAACGCGAGTGGTATGTGCAGTTATAAATGTGACCTAAAAATAATCGGAGCAAAAACATTATTTCAATATGCACTGCGATAGGTATTTAAGTTGATGAAAGTCCAAAATCTGGTTTACAGTAGTGTAGGCGCTACCCACTGGCAAAGAAATAAAGAATTGAAGGGGTCCCCCACACCCCAAAAGAAAGAATTCCAACGACAAGAACTTGATAATTGTTAAAATTCAAGAAAATGTTGACGAGAGAGAGAGAGAGAGAGAGTTACTAGTAAGGATTATTGCTCTATCTTGTTTTGCCCGCTTGATAACACTCCATAAGCTATTTCTAGAAGCTGGATCTAGTCCCGTACTAGGCTCATCCATGTAAACAACCTAAAAATGTTTTCATATGTTAGGAACTACAGTTATTCAAATGTCTTTGCATTAGATGAGAATGAGTACGTAAGCATACTTTGGGATCCCCGATTAGTGAAATCGCGACACTAAGTCTCCTCTTCATACCTCCGCTATATTTTCCTGCTTGCTTGTCAGCAACACCCCCGTAAAACAACTTTACGCTTTTAAGAGATTCTTCCACTGCCTATAGCACAGAAGCAATTTCAACTCGAAAATGATCCAGCAACCAAAACTTACAGCTACCCTTTCAATATATACACACCATACTTCTTTTCCAGTCTAACGGAAGTAGAATCACGAAATCAAACATAGACGCAACAATATTCCAGGACAAATGCTAACTTACTAGTGTTAAGGCAGTGCCTTCGAGGTTTTTAAGCCTTCCGTAGAAGAGTAAGTGCTCTCTTCCTGTTAATGTCTCCCAAAGTAGGCTATGCGTATTTTCATACAATGAATGAATATGAGTTTGATTAAAACAGGTAAATGCGATAAAAGAAAGAAAAACATTAAACAGGAGTTGTTATATGCTTACTCATGTTGGGGACATACACCCATGCTAGTATATATCTGATCCATATTTGTTCCGATATCAAGACCCTCAACATAAGCATTACCAGAGCTTGGCTTTATCAACCCAATCATCTGTTAGAAGAAATATGTCACAGAAAAGACGTAATTATGGTTTTAGTACTCTCAAGTGAAAATTCATATTTCATGAATAATTAATGTAGGGGAGAGTAGTCAAATATGTATTCCAAGCAACAGAAGTTAAAAATTTCGTTGAAAGCCTGAACGGTAAACCACGTGGAACAGGATTTGAAGTCATACAAAGGAATAAAAGTGAAGAAACGTTGAACTGACCATATTTATGAAAGAAGTTTTCCCTGCACCATTTGGACCAAGCATACCAAAGCATTCCCCTCGAGGCAAAGCAAGCGACAATCCCCTCACTGCAAATTTGTCAGGGTTTCCATCGGTTCCTGGGTACACCTTTTTGAGATCATCACAGATGATGGCATGACTAGTGCTGGACTCGAGTAATAATTGTTCAACCTTCTCCCTCTAGTAAAGACAAGACAGCGACAAACAAACCAAATCAAGAGGAAATCACAAAAATAGACGTAAAACAAAGAAATTCTGTAACAACTGATGCTTTGATGATGACACGTGAATAAGGTGACGGATTATGAAGATTAGACATCTTAAATAGTGCATTTGTTACTCCACCCCCCGCCCATACCCCCAATTATTGGGGACTTAATGGGTTATGTTATTGTTGTTGTTGTCTTTGTCTTTAGATTGACAACTATTTTGAAATGGAGTGACTAATGAAAAATATTACCTCTTGGAGAACATCAGGTTTCTCCATCTCCACAAAAACTTTGGATCCCTGCCTTTGCATACTTGGTCTTCTGAAGGATGACGGCTTGGGCTTCTTTTGGAAGTTCTGCAGGAAAAAGAGAGGACTTTTTCCCGATTGCACAACTTTATCAACATAAAAGGCAACCAAAAGAACCACCAGCCACTCCACTGCCATAATAACTAAGACCTGCCACATTCCATTACTGCTATGACTTAAATCTTTCCATCGCATTCCATCAGTTCCCATAAAGTTACCCGCAAAAGAAGATTGTCCAAACTCATATAATCCTCGATAAAGGGAAAATCCAGGATATAACTCCATAACAACAATCCACGCTCCTGTATTATTGCAACACGATTTTCGTCACGGTCACTCAGTGATTATAAACAAATGAAATATTAAAGACATCCAAACTAAAATAGTAAAATTTCTGAGAGAGGACTGCAAATATGTCTTTAGCAGTTTTTACTTACGGGGAAATGATGAATCTTGAAGAAAGAACTGGAAAAGAAAGCCACCCAAGAGGCCCGATCCAAACACCATTATATATCCTACACCTGAGACAATTAAACCGACATGAATTGTATGTCATTATCACGTCAACACTTTATCCTCTCAACAGAACAAAACCTTAGCTGAAATCAGACCTGTTGCAGTGTTTACAGTTGAGAAAAATCCAGCAACAAGAAAAGCCAGCGCTACTTGCAAGTTTATGTAGATGAAATAGAACACAAATTGGATACTGTAGTCATTAAGTGTGAAGAACTTTAGTCCTGCAGGAAAAAGAAATGCCCTTGTTCTTTAAGCACCGTGAGCGGGAAGTTAAAAGAAAGCAAATAGTCCATCGCTTGAAGTGTACCTATAACTGAGCCAAAGACTACAAAAACTAGCATGTAGATCGATGACAATAACAGAAAATAAGCATAAGAAATCATCCAGTAGGGACCATCCCCTAAACCATGCATTTTCATCATAATTCTTAGTTTCTGTTGCTTCTCATAAACCAAAGATGTCAATACAACCTGCATAAAGAGGAAAAGATGACTAAGTAATGCAATACTTGACAAAAACATCAAATAAGGAGATAAATTTTCTACTACTTTCACAAATAACATTCTTTTATTGTCCACAACTATCTGCCATTTTGTAAAATCAAGAAGGTATATATTATTATTTTTTCCACTTTACCCTTATTAATAAAGTGAAAGTTATTTGTTGGGGAAGGTTATTTGTTGGGGAAGGTAATAAATTTTCTACTACTTTCACAAATAACATTCTTTTATTGTCCACAACTATCAGCCATTTTGTAAAATCAAAAAGGTATATATTATTATTTTTTCCACTTTACCCTTATCTTTATTAATAAAGTGAAAGTTATTTGTTGGGGAAGGTAGTAACAAATTTAACCATTATATATGAGAATATTAACTTGACATATTATATATACTCTCTTAAGTCCTAGATGTAAATCCTTTTGCAGAAAACTAAGATAGCATAATCTTTTGAATTCTCCCATAATGATTAGATGCAAATAAGTTATCACAGCAAACCATCCAAGTCTGATATGACCGATCACAGTTTTAAGCTGTCTAAGACTAGTCAAACTCAAATATACTAAATTACCTAGTAATTATCTCTGGCAAAATTTTGAACTCTACAAAGATCTTATATTATAAGTGGTCTTGTGGTTGTGCATATTGCATTATAAAATAAATTGAAGAGTTAAAATCTTCTATTGCATTTGGAATTAAAACAAGCATTAAAAGAAGTGATGTTGGTAATTTAGCCACAAGCACAGGCATGATCGAAATAGTTTCACTTGACACTTCCAGAATGATATAATATATCGAATTTACTCACAGGGAATAGTTGTAGAATAACCCATGTAAAGAATAATGGTCCGAGTATTGAAGAGAAATCCAGCCTTAGTTGAGTTCCTGACTTGGGCATTTCTTTCACAAATTCAAATGGCATTTTAGTACCAGGCCCAAGTAAAAACTGTAGGTAGACATTTGACACCTGCAGACACATTTGCCAAAATTAGCCTTTGATATCAGACCAAGACAAAAATTGGGTTGAATCATTATTACAGAAATGAATTATAGATAAGGGAAGAACAAATTCTATTTCATATCTTGCATATGTCGGTCCTCTGATTTCATACTCAGTAAGCTTTATCCTCTTCATTTTCAATCCAGGACATTAAACTAAAAGATATAGAACTTTTGGGTGACATCGCAAGGTTTCGGTTATTTCAACATGCTTAATTTCATAATCATGTCATATAAGTTTTCAGAAGCACCAAAGTGAAAGTAGGACAAGAGAAGAATACCAAGTTCACAGAGCGAGGCACCCGTGTCAATGCAATAGGTTGATTTCCTGAGTCATTTTTGTAGGTAGAGTTGTACCATATACTCACATTGAAGTTGTTACGGTCTGAATTTAAGAAATCATAGGCTGTGCGACAAAGAAATCATTAATAGGGGAAAAAGTCAAATGATTTAAATAGAATGGTTGTTTCGAATAGAAGATTCGCAAAGACTCGGTGGCAGACCTGCTACTATCTCATTAATCTTGCCCTCTGGATTTCCCTTCCGGTAACCCTTATATAGCTCGTCATTAATCTCAGAAGAACTGTTACGCCATAAATGCAATCCTTGAATGCAGCTTACATCTGCACCGAAACATATTTTAATTTCAGTATTTAGGCATCACCGAGATGTGTGCACGTTGAAAAGGAGTAATCAGATACAACTCGCACATGCGTAGGATAGCTTCTTCCGAACTAAAAACACTGAATCTTTTCAATTATAGAAAGAAAAAAGAGCAATGCTATACACGTCTTTCAAGTAATATCAGTAGTGAGAAAACTAAAGAGCTGACACCCAATGGAAAGCAATTAGGCAATTAGAAAATCGATATACTTCTAAGATTTCAATAAAATATCCAAGTCATAGACAACTGAAATGGACATTACTTCATTTTATCTCGATATTATAGAAAGGATTTAAATGCTCGAGTCCCAACACTTCAGCAGGTGAAATCATAAACTATAACACAAAAGGAAACAAAAGAATGAGGTTAATGATGAGTGAAATTCACAACCTTGTTGAACTGAACCAGAAGCCAACGGGAAGGGCACTGAAAATTTGGAGCCTGGAACACATTGAGATTGAAGATAATTGACAGGTAGATTAGAAAAGAAAGCTGGCTCAAGGAAATTTGAATATTCGGTCTGTGCCTCTGTACCCTGAAACATTCAAGAAACACAATCAATGATTAAAAGTGCCCATGTAAAAAATTCGTCTGTAATTTAATGGGAAAATGAGAAAGGTTTACAAATGGAGTAAGACTAACCAAGACATTATTTGCTAAGCTAGACATAATATCTGAGGCATTTAGAGTTAATGAACTTGGGAACAAGTTTGCAGCCAGGCCTGCAAAAAGGTGATGATGAAGCACACATCATCAGCCGTAGAGGAATTGATACCGAAAGAAAATCAAGAAAGAAAAGAAAATGCATACTCTGTCCAAAGGTTCGATTAGTTCCGGTCAAGAGTATTGTTGCAGGACAGGAACCTGTCCTCTTGCATGACTGATTGGGTAAATCTGCATGTTGAAAGAAATCTTCTTGAACAGCGCGGTACTCGGGGGAAGGTACTTGCAACAAGGGAGGCCACTCTGGTGGGTTAGGAATGGGACAAGTCCCTGCCTGGTCTAAAGTTGAATATTCAATTCCACACACTTCCTCGCATTTACCATCACCATTAGTATCAATACAAGTGCAGCCACATTTGTTCGAAGGTTTATCCAATTCTCTGTTAACCAGATTTTGTACTAAAACAAGTAACAAGCAGAGCAAAACTGGGAATATGATAAGTCGGATATTTGATCTGATATTCCGTTTCTGCAGGAAAAACAGAAGAAGTTAAATAAACTATCACAGAGATATAAAACTACAATACTGTGTTTAATTATTATAGCTAGAATATTAAGAAAGGAGCTGACATTTTTTTTATAAAGGAAAAGAATATCGCATGACATTTTTCATCACCGCCCCCGAGAAGATTGCATAATAATGCATCAGAAGCCCCCTCCTGTTACATAAATATTGAAACTGCTACCTTCCTCCAAAAGGGTACAAAAAGAAAGTTTACTTATAGCGCAAGGGCGTAATTTACTAAACGAAGAAGCTATGAGACATGTTCTCGTCCAAGAGGGTAATAAATTATTTCGGGAGAAACATACAGGTCATTTTTCATTTCACCCTTTTATAAGTGCTGAAACTAGTCATTGTTTGGTTAAATTATCATCAACATGAATCATCCACAAGGAAAGAAAAGTAAATATCTTGAGAAAGTAAGATCAAATAATTCAACTATTTGACCTCCAAAACACCAATTTTCAGGCAGTTTTCTTTGATGCATCCACCTAAACAAAAACCTTAACAAACAGAAGGCCCAATTTTTAAAAAAATAATAAATCCTCCATATTCAGCCAAAACATTTAGAAAGAACTGAAAATCAGATAACTATAAAGAAATAAAGTATCAAGATTCAAACTTTCTTGAATTACAACCCTCAAATAAATGAATAATCTTCAGCAAAATCATATTTGATGAATCTATAAGAATATTGTTATCATTTTAAACAGAACTAATCTACTACAAAAATCTCAATTATTAAAAGAAGTGAATTTGAACCCAAAAAAAACCCATAAACAAGAAACTAATAATTCATTCTTCAAATCCCTTTTCCCACACCATTCTAATGCAGCTAGAGGAGCCTCATTCATACCTGGAAAGTCAATTTTTTCCTGAGCAAAGCATTGGCTTGTGTCCAAAAACTCGAAGACCCATGTGAAAGATCCGCCATTTCTGTGTTTTTTTTCTCGAATTTAAATCACTTATTTGAATTTTTCTAATTTGTTTGATCGTTAAACTCAAATTTTGCGCCAAAGAAACTCTTTACTACTCATTGCTTGAAGAATAACTGTAACATTCTCACTCCGTTCCGGTGCATTATATAAAGAGGAATTGTATTGACGAAACTGTCCTTTCAAATGTCCAAAGAGCCCCTCACGCGTATATTCCTCAAATTACCAACATTTTTTTTTTGTTTGTTTAAGGAGAAATTACCGAGCCATGGCATGTGGCGGTGAACGGAGCAACTCACCAAACTTTTTCTAAAAAATAAAGGTTAATTGGCGTTATAAGTTCAAAGATTATTTCGATTTTGTGGTTATGGTAAAAAAATATTATTTTTGCAATTTTTAATATTAAAATAATTTATATTTAGTAGTATAAGTTCTTCCGTCAATTTTTTTATCGGAATAGTTTTTGTACGAAAATCTCTTATTCTATCAACCGCCGGAATCAACAACTACTAAAAATACCCCTCAAACCTTAAGAATTGACCAGGCCCAAAACTTGAATTAACGATTAACTGATGAAAATTTTGACGAAAGGACCTATACCACCAAATATAAATTGTTTTGATATTGAAAATTGCAAACAAAAAAAAACTTTTTAGCATAACCACAAAACCAAAATAGTTTTTGAACTGTAGCGCTAATTTATCAAATAAAAAAAAAAGATATTACCAGCAAAAAAATTAGACTTCCTACATTTCTATTATACTAATTAAATTAGGGATATTATTTTGAAAGCCCAATTTCTTTCTTTGTTTGTTGACACCTATATTCTCTTATATTCCTATTTTACTTTCTTTCTAAAATTTTAAAATATATCAATTTATAATATATAATACAAAAAAAACATGTACCAACACAACTAATAAGAAAAAATAAATTAATTACAAAACGTACAAAATGAAAGAAAACAAAAAAGATATTTAGAGAATCCGTATAAAACAGGACACGGATTGGGGAGTCTGCCTGCCCAGAACTCGTGGCTAGGGTAGGGGAGGGAGGAGGCAAGCAAAAGTTCCGCAGGTGGGAAGTTTGGTTAGGCCTCCCACCTGACTTACTCAGCTGAATAGTAGTAGTAGCCTAGCCAGCCAAAATTAAATTCTTGATTATGTTCTTCCGAAGAACAATTTCCATTGGTTTGACTGTGAAGAATTTCCTAGAATTTTTTATTTTTTATTTTTTATTTCCTAGAAGTTTGATGATAAAAGAAAGGCAAAATCGTAGCTTTCATCCTTAAATATTTTATAACTTACAAGTTGAGTTATTTTTCTATTTTTTTCCTTTGTTGGGTACAAGAACATTTTACGACTTGCAAGTTGGGTCCTTCCGTCTGTTTTTGGCTAGTCAACAGTTAGTCAACATAAATCCCAAATTTAATTAAAGGTATTTTTGGTACTTCAATTACCCCACCTCCCCTACCCATCTTTAAAAACCCATGAACCATGTTGTAATGGAAAAAAATGTACATGGAAGCTGATTTGAGGAA
>JAOWBF010000001.1:12691725-12702249 GCA_028566175.1 Vinca major
GCCTTAGAATATATGTTCATTAAGAGAAAATACATAGTATATAGGATGTAACACCTGTCTAAAAATTTGCAAAATACATACATACAAAAAGTGTCAGTATATACAGGGACGAAGACAGGGGGCCGGCCCCCCAATATTTTTAAAAATACTATTATTCATCGAAATTTGATGTGTATTTTAGAAATTTTAGAAATTTTTTATCAGTTTCGCCCCCAACACTAAATTCTTGGCTTCGTCCCTGGGTATATATACTAACAAATTCTTGTTTTGCACTATAGCCGCAATCCAAAAACTCATAATATGAACGGATGTGAATAATGCAGGCTTTGGAGAAAGAGGAAACTGGAGAAAAAGAAGACATATGCACCATTAAAAATGTGGGAGAGAGAAAGAAAGTGAAGAAAATAGTGAGGTGCAGCAAATGCAGGGGCGGAGGCAGTGGTTGCTTGTCCTGGAGTTTGTGGTTGAGAAGAAGGCAAAGAGAGAAACATAAAGATAGTAAGAAGAATATTTTTTTTTACCATGTTAGTGGGTGCTAAAATTAGCAAGAAAAAACCACTCTCTCTTGTCCGGAATCAAACCTTTTTGTTACATTTTTTGTGTTTCATTTCTTATTTCATTGATCACAAGTTGTCAAACGACGGTTTTTATTTTAAAAATTAATCTAAAACATAAATAAATGTGCGGAATCTGAGGGGAAAACGTAGTGACTTAGAAATCATCTACAAATAGAACGGAAGATGAGATAGGAAACATGGTCTTACTACGGTGCAAAACGGTCAAAATTCAGTACATACTAACATTTTTTAACGTTCTGAACAAATGGATAAAACTTCAACGGTCCAAGATTTTTTCGAGATACCTGTTGTGTTTTTTCAGACACCTTTTATGTATGACAAATGTTATATACCTAATGACAGGCATTTATTAGGATAAAATAATTATTGCAGATTTAAGACAAATGTTTATAAAAAATATATATATTGCATTAAATTTAACACATGTCCAAAAATATCAACATTTATCTAAAAAGAGTTCATTATGTATCAAAGATTTGCCAGCTCTACTCTATATATGTGTACAATATCTAGTATCCCTCTCTACCTCTTGATGAACAAATATATCTGCTCAATGATTGTGGTGAGAAGATATAAGAGTTGTAGTACAATCATAGAGGTGAGTGGGTGGAATTATTGATGATATTTTGTGGTCTCTGATTTTGATTTTATGTTTTGTTTTTGTTCTTATTTAGGCTGGAAATGGAATTGCTGACAACTTGGTGGTTCCCTTCACGTGCATGCTTCTTAATGATTTTTTATTTAAAGTGAAAGACATGTGTTTTATTTGAACATACGAAATTTCGATTAATAATTTTTTTCAACTCGTAATGAATAGTCATTTTAAATCAATAATCACAATTCTACATGTGCGACATTATATTTATCAGCCATTTTGGAGGAGCAGTTGATTCAGCGAAAAAAATGGAAGTGATTTTAAGAAATAAGTGATTCAAAGCCTAAAAAAGTCAATATTTATGAAGTAATTTTGAGAAAATATCAGAAGCACGCCTCCCACTAGTTTCATTTATGCAATAAAATCTATGTATATTATTTTTCTCTATATTAAAGGTGTGAGTGAATCAAGTTTGTTTTGAATTTTCTTAAAATCTCTTGATTTGCAGAAACTAAAAGAGAATATGTAAGTTTTATAAGTGAAAAGTTTAGAATTATCTCTAAACAAAATCCAATCCAAATATGCATCCAAAGATATAATTTGCATACTCCAAAGCCTTGAGATACACCTAATCAAAATTTCTTAATGCATTAATTAACATGTACGGATCATTTGGAATTTAGAGAGAACGTTCATGGCTTTCTGGAGCAAACGTACGTGGTAGTAAGTGTACTTAATGTTCTGGTTTTAATAAGAATGGACGTGATTTAAATTTCAAATTTTAAACTAGAGTTGCATTATTTTATTTTTTTTTGGTGAATAAAAATTTGGGTAAATTCGACTCCGGTCACCACCACGAGTTAGGCAAGCCCCAAGAACATACATTTACAATAATATTTACAAATCACCCACCAACACACCCCTCACATAAACATTATTATTTGAATATTAGGAACTTGCATGTTTTAGGTCTCAATACATGCTATAGAAAATCCTAATAAATGTTAAAATTCTTAATTCAACGGTAAGTAGGTATTCTACATATGAGCTGAACCGGATTCAACTACCCTACATGTGAATATAAGATCTTAAAAAAGAAAAGAAAAAATGTGAGAGCCATTTGCAGGACTAGTCAGACTGTCAATCCATCACATTAGCAAACATACAACAACAATAACAATAACATAACCCATTAAGTCCCCAATAATTAGGGGTATGGGCGGGAATGGACAGAAAACAGACCTAACCTTTGTCAATAAATGCACAAAGTAGCTGATCCTAAATTACCATTGAAACAAATGTATTGGAGACTAACCTAACCTTTGGCAATGAGTGCACAAAATGGTTGCTCATATGATACACATGTAACAATGGTCTCCTATGCCGTCGCGTTTGCTACAGAATCGTGCCCTCAAATCAAAGCCAAAAAGCATTAGAGAAGGCAGACCCAAGAACCATTTTGATTTATGTGCACATCACCATACTTCTTTCATTCAGCGTCCAGAGCATTAGTGGTGCATGGAACTAATCCTTTCAATGCAGACAAAAATTAAATCCCTCAAATTAATACAGTAATATACCAACATATCCTATGAAAAGGACAGTTTCCCTACAGATTCAGATCACGACTATAGTGTTGAACACATTTTGCTGGTACATAAGGAACACTTTTTGGACAGGTGTTGGATGCTTTTGTACATGTATTAAATCACATGTAACAGGTGTTCTCCCCTTAAGAACACCTTCTGAGGCTGCAACAGGTGTTATCGGACGACCACATGTCCTTATGCATGTAACACATATCTTAAGTAACATTGTCTGAAAAATCACAACAGGTATCACGAACAAAATATTGGATCGTTGAAATATGTTATCCAACAGCCCAGAACGGCTAAAATTGTTCAGTATGTACCGAATTTGCTCGTTATGCACCATAGCCGGACTCAGAGATTCACAAATCAATGTAAAATTCAAAATTCCTTTTCAAATCCTTTATTTTGATTCCATTCTTGGGATTTTCAGATTATTTTAATGCTTACAAGATCAAACCTTTTCATATCTATTTTAATTTCTGAAACCCAATTAGGAAAACCCAAATCAAGAAACTGCCAAATCTTCAAAAACCCAATATCAATCAACAAAGAACAGCTAAAAATCATTAAGATGTTAAATCATATTGATCGGTGCCCTATATACAACATAGCAAGAAGTAACTATGAAAAAAACAAAAAGCTTACATTCTCGATGAAGAGGTAGTTGGCGACGATGACGGAGCCAACGACAGCACCGAGAATAGCCACCGGACCTGTTAGCAGACTCCATTTCCTGTGTATCATCTTCTTCTCTAATCTTCTTCCTCCTCCTTGTTCTTCGACGTTAATGGGCTGGGTGGGTCTTCTTTGGACTAAGTTTACTTAGGGTTTAGTGGGTGGGTCGATATAAGAGTTTAATGTTTTTTTTTTGTGATTAATTGATCATTTCTTATTTAACTAAAAAAATATATTTTTTTGTCCCAAATTATCGGTTTCATCTCCTTTTTAATATATTATGTATTAATTGTTTATTTTCTAAATGAAAGGGGCTTATTAATGATGGATTTTTCAATCTTACCACTTACATCGAATATTTTGAAAAGAGAAGAGACAGAAAAAAGAAGGTAACATTAAATTATGAGTAAAATTAAATAGGATCATGTGGGTCATTTTACAATTTCCTACTATACAATTCGATAAAATATTAATTTCCATGTAAAATACAAAATGTTAGAGGAAAGATAATTTTAGGACAGAGGGACAACAAGAGTTTAATTTCCCTCACCCCAACCAGGAAAAAATAAAAATAATTTGATTATAAATCTTCTAATATATTCTTAAAGTATATCAATAATTATTGGTCGAAATTAAATTTTTGGTTTTGAACTATTTATATCTTCAGCTTCTGATAACTTTATTGATGTATTGGAAAATCCAAAGCCAAATTTCTACTTCAAAGGCTTATAGGTAGAGGTGGTAAATTGCAATGGGCAAGTCTTATCGCGTTGTGATGGCGCAAAACATTTCTATTATTAGACTGAATTGACTGATAAGAGTTGATTCAAATATCGTGATCAAGCACGGTCCAAATGACTTATTAAGAAATTTATAAATATTTAAATATTTTATTAATTATAATAAAACCAATGAAATATGGCCAATTATAATTGAGAAAATCATTTGATAATATTTAAATGTAAAAATTTACATTTTAATGTAAATTAAGCACTTTTAGTTCCATAGTTAAAGTATATATTTCATTAGTCTATTTTCCTTTATATTTTCTTGTCTTGAAACATTTAATTTATTCTCTTTGTATGTATATGTGCCTTCTCCAAAAATGTGTTTCTGTTTCTAAGACTTCTTTTTACTCCTTTAAAATAAACAAATATTTAATTTAAAACTTTACAACAACTCTTTTATGGTCAAATACTCTTTTAAATTTTCTATCCCTAAGTTGAATTTCTCCAATCTTTTGAGACTAGCCAACTTCTTTTACTACACACCACCATATGCACAATTTCTTAGTACTATCCTTTACTAGCAGCTGTCCTTTCATACCATGTTCAATTACATATCATAGAAGAAATCAACATATGGATTTTCTTTAAAGAAATAGAAGAGCTCAAAAAATGACATCAACTAGATTAAGGCAATGATAGTAGAAAGATCAATGTCTTAAACATTTCATGAATCCATCACCAGTTCAAACAAAAACAAAAAAGCGAAGAACGCCTTCACACTTCACGCGATTATGATTGCTCCTAGTTTAAAACCCTGTAAATGATTGATGTAATGTATATATGTCTATACAAAGATAAAGCTTCCGGATCAAAATGAAAAACCAGACCAAACGAACATAGGTGGTGTTTTCAGGCATTCTTAAACTTCAACCAAATTTATCTCTCCAACCTCTCCCGCATCCTGGACAATAAATAATAAAGCTTTGTCAAGATAACCAAATTGAATGTCGAATTAGCAGGAAAATTTTATTTGTGAAATTTGATTATGGCTAAAGTGCAAAAGATCAGAAAATGGGAAGCAATTTGTAAAGAATTGTACCATGTTTTCTTTGTTTTCTTGGACTGATATCTCAGATAGTGGGGATTCAACTTGACCTGTAATGGTAAGATGGAAACTTAATCACTTCCAAAATCATACAATCTTATGATAGTTAATCGAATAGTAGATACATTTTACCTTCTTCGTCAGAAGATTTGTTTCCCTGGTTTTTGACCTTATCCATAGCTTTATTCTGTTCTTGTTTCATTGGTTTTTGCAGTTTCTTTTGCGTGTTTCCCCCACCAGACTGTAAACCAGCTCGTGAGTTTGCAGCATTTGTTCTTGATGATCTCCTAGTTTTAGTTGCGGAATCATTTTTCTGGTTTGTTTCCTTCTTATATTTAACTAGAGAAACTTCACTAGTAGCACCAGTGCCGGAGGAATTCTTCTGGCCTGTCTCCTTGTTCATGTTTTTAACTTCGGAAACTTCAGTAGCAACAACAGTTGAGGGTTTTAGTTTCTGATTATGAATGCTTGATATGGAGGAAGAGCTTCTTACATCATCATCAGATGACCGATTTTCATCTCCAGGCACAAAAGAACATGTTTCAGAAACCTGCAACTGATCTAACTTTTCTGTGATATTGTAGCACTCAAACAACTCCTTTAGAGATCCTCCAAACTCGATGAGGTTATGCCGACGCACATAGGCCTTGAGCTCATCCCTTAACAGTTGAAGAGGCTGTATACAAACAAAGAACATAGTAGTCAAATCAGAACATGTCAAACATTTCCACAGTTGCACTGAACTTATCTAACAAAAACATATAGTTCAAATTGTAAGTCGAGATTTTTGTGATTGTCTACTTAGTAAAATGAAATGCATGAGAAACTACAGAAAATCATGGAAGATTAAGATATGGAAGAAAAAAAACACCCTGCCCCATTTGCCAAGGGATAGCAAAAGCACTATCCTTATGCAACAAGCTGTCAAAGAATTGCTGCAAGTTAAATAACTATAGGTCTTAAATTATGCAACAAGCCTCAAGAACGGCAATCCAAGCAAATTTTAACTCCTTATCTGTTAAGAAAATTTGACACCTAGAAGTTACTTGATAGGGTATACCTCACATTCAGCGTCTAAAGCAAGCTTGAAGAAACCAAGGGATATGGAGTGTTTGGCAGCTGATTCGGAGAGCTTAATCTGAGATACCCAATACGGAGCTGATGACAAGCGGTTGAAATTCCTTCTCGTAGAAGATTTTGAAATATCAGATGCTGGTGTCTCACTTTTTACCGAGCTTACTGTGGACCTCTTTGCTCTAGCCTCAGATGTAACATTTCCAACTGATTTTGGAGCAGGACTAGCACTAGACTTCGCAGGAATCGACATTCTTCTTGGTGGCTTAGCAGATTTTTCCTTGCTAGAGAGATCAAGAACACTCACACTCTTACTGACAGTTGATGCAATTCGGCCCCTAAATATGAAAAAATCCAAAAAAAAATCCAATTATATCTCTAAAAAAAAGGCTAATCTATGCAACTTGTGACAACTTCCATAAATTGTAAGCAACTAGTGAAAAATGTTTTATGTATTCCCAAACAGCTTTCCCTGACTCATAAAATTTAAGTCATTTAGCAATTCATCTGCATCTTCAGTCTTTCTATTTGCAACTTCATAATCATAACTATTCTTGTACACCCTCCACCACCACCACAACAACATAATCATTAAGTCACCAATAATTGGGGTATGGCGGGGATGGATATGAGACAAACTTAACATTTGGTAATAAATGCACAAAATGGCTGCACCCAAAGTACCACTGAACCAGTAATCCCCTATACCGTCGCGTTTGCTATGAAATCATTCACTCAAATCAAAGCCAAAAGGCATAAAAGGACTACCCAAGAATCATTTTGATTTATGTGCTAATTACAATACTTGATCCATTGAAGGGTATTTCAGATTGGATAAACTCTGAAGCTCTTTTTCAAGTAAAAAACGATCGATCTATTAATCTTTTGAACCACAGAGGATTTCAATAACAAATTATCAAATTCAACTTCCAATGTCTGTCAAATAAATTGAAAAAAAAAAACCAGAAATTCAACTAGTAATTAAACCCAAATATCCCAGACGAAATTCAACAAACAGACAACAAAATTTCAAGTAAATATTTCTCCTTCATGACAAAAAAGCTACTCCCTCGATGATCACCAAACCCAAAATTCAGTTAATAGAGACAGAGAAAAACCCTAAACCTGGCCTTAGAAGCAGAACCAATGGAATCATCAGCAACAAGAGGCTTATCCTCCTTGGATTTAGACGCAGATCGGAGCGGATATCGCAGAAGTCTCGATGTTGTTCTCCCTGCCGCCTTCGCTGCTTAAAAAAAATCAAGAAAACCCAAAACCCATCAAAACCAAACACATAAAATTCAAGAAAACCAAAACCGAACCCCACAAAAAATAAGGCTTAAACAGATTCTGAAACCTGTGGCAGAGTCAGATTCTTTCACAATTTCTTCCATATCAAGCAGAATAATTCTCCGATTTCTTGCAAGATTCTTAAAGAAATCGAAGCAGAGAGAAAACTACTACTATGTGAGAGAGAAAGGGGGTTGAATTAAGTGAAAAGATATATAGAAGAAAATGGGAGAATGAGCGGGAAATGTGAAGGCAAACTTCAAAAATCAAATAAGAAAAAAAAAGATGGATGAAAATCGGAAACGGCTCGCAAGAGTGGGGCCCCGAATGGATGTGTAGGACCCGATTAAGACGCTCACCACCATTCGAATTTCGAATTTAAACACAGGAATATTCTTTTTGTTTTTCTCTTTTCTTCCAACAATTACTCAGTTTAGCCGTTATATAGGCACATAGCCGCTCAAAATATTTTAACTTCTAACCAAACCCAAAATAAATAAATAAATAAGTGATACTAGTTTAGCGGGTTGTATGTGTGATACCTAAAAATCAATGAATTCAATGTGGCAAATTTATAAAAATTAGAGCGTTTATTGAATTTTTAAATGCGTATTGTACAAATGAAAATCATGTATTGTAAATAGTGTTGTGAAATGGGGCGGGGCGGGCCGTTCCGACATCTACGGGCTTATTTCAAAACAGGGCGAGACGGGCCCATTTTTTGATGAATTGGAACACATGCTCATACCCGCACCGCACAAAGCCCGCTCAATTTTTTTTTGTTAAATAAATATTTACCCATTAATCATAAAAATAGTCAAGGTCATTACAATCAAAAGATAAAACGCAATTACAAGAAAAATAAAAGTTATACAATGATGTAAACACCATGATAACAAATAAAAGTCCACAACTGGGACCGAGTACTCAAATTTGTTGTTTGCTTGGAAATATGTTAATATATGTTAATATAGAAATATGCTAATATATACCATATTATATATAATATATATACTTTTCCAAAAAAATATTATATATAATATGTATACTTTTTTTTTTACCATCAAGCAAGTAGGAAATATGTTAATATATACCATATTATATATAATATATATACTTTTCCAAAAAATATTATAATATGTATACTTTTTTTTTACCATCAAACGAGTAGGAAATATGTTAATATATATAATATGTATACTTTTCAAAAAATATTATATATAATATGTATACTTTTTTTTTTTACCATCAAGCGAGTAGGAAATGTGTTAATCTATACCATATTATATAAAATATATATACTTTTCCAAAAAATATTATATATAATATGTGTACTTTTTTTTAAAAGCCCGCAATCCGCCGGACCCGGTAGCCCGCATTTTGCGGATCAATATTTCCTAAGCCCATATCCGGTCCGGTCCGTGAGTTTTGGCCCACTTTGATAGTACTAATTATGACGCATAATTAACTTCAAATCAAGTTGTTTACTTAACCAATGAAGATGACTTGTTTTCGATTGATTTTTAAACCTTATCCGAAATTTCAATGTAATGGTGAATGTTACTGTAGAAACTCGCTCCTCCAACCTATGACTGGGAAATTATCCCGACTTTCTATCTTTTATTTTACTTTAAAAAGTTGATGTAAAAAACTTGCATTTGGTCAAGTATTATTTTAACATTTTTTATTGTTTGTATGTAAATGTTTTATTTTGTACTAACAATATGATATTTTTGTTATACAGTTGAAGCAAATAATTTACCAACTTGCAAAGCCAGCCTACCAGGACCATGTAATGATGAGCGTGCTTGCTTCATAAGATGTCTAAAAGAGTTTCCAGGAGGGTTCATTTCAGGAACATGCATTGACAATAGTTGTCTTTGCAAATTTATATGTTACAATTGAAATAAGGTTGTGTAAACCTTTAATATTTCGTTCGAGAAAATAAATAAATTATTTATTATGATATTTCAATGTCTATTTGAATGAGGATTACAAATTACAATTTCATTGACAAACATTGTAAAATTCTAACGAGAGATCTTGTAAAATATACCGGGCCCATTAACAACATGTCTAACGAAAGATCTTGTAAGGATTTCATCGAGGCGAATGTTGAAGCCTGTAAAATTGATTATCAATCATAATGGCAACCCTACTTGAATTGTAAAGTATAATTTGTAGGTTTAAAGGGACAACAAAATTGTGGGGGAGTAGAACAAAGCACTCGGAAAAAGAGTTTCCAACTCATTTCTAAGGTGAAAGAATGATAGACCTATCCATTAGAGGAAAACGATAGTTTTCAATGATCCTTATACGTATTACGTAAAGTATGACATGATACTTCTAATAAGAGATCACATATATTGAATGTGAATGAGCCACTTCTATGAGATGACTTTATGGCTAAATCTCTAGCGCATTTGATGAACATTTCTAAGGCAGTCCGGAGCCGAAATGGACAACAACAAAAGAATCGATTAATAGTATAGAGAAATCGTTGTCTTGATACACACAAAACGTTAAACAGTTCAAGGCATTGCTTCCAATGGTTAGAAAGTGTATCTGATGGTATTTCACTAGGGAATGTTCAAAGCTAACAACTCCTATCCTGATGCAATGAATTCTCGCCGAACTCTTGCATTGCATTTCATGTGCATATTTAAAGGATTTTTCATATTGTTGGAGAATTTTGTTTTATTAAAAGAATTGAATTGTAATTAAGTATCGTGAAGACATTTTTTAGCCAATATAATTATATGTTACTCCGCTCGATTATGAATGTTATTGAGTTTATCACGAATTTGGTTGCGCAAGCTTCGCGGTCATGTATAACATGTGAGATAATCGATTTTTGGTGTGAATGATAAATTGATATAAAGTGGGG